>SJYC01050821.1:0-17112 GCA_006408675.1 Madoqua kirkii | reverse complement strand
TGAAATTAAAAGACACTTACTCCTTGGAAGAAAAGTTATGACCAACCTAGACAGTATATTCAAAAGCAGAGACGTTACTTTGCCGACTAAAGTCCATCTAGTCAAGGCTATGGGTTTTCCTGTGGTCATGTATGGATGTGAGAGTTGGACTGTGAAGAAGGCTGAGCATCGAAGAATTGATGCTTTTGAACTGTGGTGCTGGAGAAGACTCTTGAGAGTCCCTTGGACTGCAGGGAGATCCAACCAATCCATTCTGAAGGAGATCAGCCCTGGGATTTCTTTGGAAGGAATGATGCTAAAGCTGAAACTCCAGTACTTTGGCCACCTCATGCGAAGAGGTGACTCATTGGAAAAGACTTTGATGCTGGGAGGGATTGGGGGCAGGAGGAGAAGGGGATGACAGAGGATGAGATGGCTGGATGGCATCAAGGACTCGATGAACAGGAGTCTGAGTGAACTCGCGGAGCTGGTGATGGACAGGGAGGCCTGGCATGCTGCAATTCCTGGGGTTGCAACCATCGAACAAGACTGAGCAACTGAAATGAACTGAACTGAAATATTTTAAACTTTGTCACATATTTGAGATTTATTTACATTCTTCCCTGGTGGCTCAGACTGTAAAGCATCTGCCTGCAGTGCGGGAGATCCAGGTTCGATCCCTGGGTCCAGACGATCCCATGGAAGAGGAAATGGCAACCCAGTCCAGTACTCTTGCCTAGGAAATCCCATGGATGGAGGCCACAGTCCATGGGGTTGCAAAGAGCTGGAGACAACTGAGTGACTTCATTTTCTTTCTTTTCTATATTATATTACCTTGAGAGTATTCAAGTTCATGTTCAGCCTCAGCCTTATTGTCCTATGAATCCTGTAATACCTAATTGACAAAATCATATGATGCAACCTGGGGCTTCCCAGGTGGCACTAGTGGTAAAGGACCAGCCTGCCAGTGCAGGAGATGTGTGACATTTGTGTTCGGTCCCTGGGTCAGGAAGATGCCCTGGAGGAGGGCATGACAGTTCACTCCTGTAT
Source organism: Madoqua kirkii (assembly GCA_006408675.1). Lineage (NCBI taxonomy): Eukaryota > Metazoa > Chordata > Mammalia > Artiodactyla > Bovidae > Madoqua > Madoqua kirkii. The sequence goes on along the minus strand of SJYC01050821.1, from coordinate 16,083 downwards.
TCTTGCCTGGAGAATCCCATGGACAGAGGAGCCTGGCAGGCTACAGTATATAGGATTGCAAAGAGCTGGATATGACTGAAGTGATTTAACATGCACATACCATTTTATAGGGGAAATGAGTATAGTTGATGAAACATAGTCTGTATAATAAATGAAGAGGAAATGATTTGTGACCACTGGTCTGTTAAACAGTAATCATCCGTAGCCACTAAAACCACTTGCTGAGATGTCAGTGAGAGCTTTTAAGTGTTGAAATGTTATAATGGAGTCAGACTGACACGACTTGAATATAATAATCAATTTTAGAATCACGCAAGGGAGATATTAGGTATTATGAGCCTTCTGGTGAGATACAGCCATGAAACACCTGCACTAAAAATAAATCTGGATATAACCTAGGTCTTTAGGTCTAACAATTTATAATAACTATGGGAGATGGAGGAAAACATTAACAACAAGCCCAAGAGGGTTATCATCCAAATCCAGAGTGTAGGACCGTGCACAAGACAACCAACCTAGTTTCTCCAACAAATGAATGGTTTGTAAAAATAAATGAGCAAAATAGAGTGACTTCTCTCAGAGTCCCAAGAGGTATAACAAACACAGGAATTTAACTATGCAATTTTGAAAACTTATTTGAATAAACCAACAGGAAGAGGATGTTTTAGACAAATAGGGAAATGTAACTATGGATTAGACACAAAATTATACTAAAGAATTATAGTTAATTTTAGGTGTTATAATGGCTTGGAAATGATGTTAAACATTCCAACTGGAGAAGCATATTGAAGTATATAGAGGGGAAATGACATAATTTCTGGATTAAAATAGTAATCTCCAAATACTCCATCTATGGTTCAGATGTGAAAAGACAGAGATTTTTTTTCTGACATATTAGCACCGAGAAAAATCTGGGTAATATTAAAATCATATATTTTAACAGGATCATCTAAAAGAGATGGAGAGGAGAAAGCTTTAACGAACTGATTTCTAGAGAGAAGAGCCTTATAAATGTTCAAACTCTTGAAAAAGTTCCCCTAGCTGGCATTTGGAAGTCAGAGTGATTGGTGGTGGCAGTACTAGAAATGGGGCTAAATCAGGCTTAAATTTAACCCCTTAAAACTGAAGCTCAGCCACAGATCAAACTGACACTTGGTGAAATCCAGCTTATCTCATCTTAGTCACTAGATGCCCTGCTCTCTGGGAAAACAAAGCCATGCCGCAGTTATTTCTCAGTCTTCTTTGTTTTTCTACACATAATGTGTGGTTATCAGTCAAAAATCACTAGACATAAAAAGAATCAAGAATATGGCACCCAGATTTAATTGGTGGGCAGGGAAGAGAAAGGAAGCAATTCATAGGTGAAACAGAGATTAGAACAAGCAGATGAAGATTTTAAAATAATTATTACAAATGTACAAGGATTTTCAGGTAAACATGGAAAGAATGGGTCAACAGGTCAGTATAAAACGGAAACTATTAAAGGTCACATACAGATTTGGGGTATGTAAAACAGTATCTGAAACGGGAAGTACATTGGTTTTAAGATCAAAATAAATACTGAAGAAGGTATGAGAGAAATTGAAAATGGCCTAATACAGATTACATGAAATGAAACACGTGAGGGAAGAAAAAGATAAAGAAGGCCATGTTGGATGTCAATGGGTCCATGTGTAAGTGGTCTAACATACATATATTTGGAAATCTCAGAACATTAAGAAAGTAAATGAATCAAGAAAAGTAGTTGAAATATCAACTAAAATTTTTCCAACATTGATGAAAAACATATCTTTACATAACAGTATATATTAATAATAAGTGATACCATATTTAGTCTTATGGTGACAGATAAGGAATGCTCTCATTACTAAACTGTCATGTTTTAATGTCTGTATCTTTATATTTGTAGCATCTGCACTTAAATTATTTTCTAATATCAGGGTGGGACAGAAGGTTGGATTTTCTTCTACAATCAAATGCAAACGTATGCTAATTACGAGTTGCTCTTGACCAAAATTGGTGACCGACACCATGACTGGTATTTTTTTTTTCAATATTGTACATTCTTGATCTATGAAAACACTGAACCAAGATATTAGTATAAATGTGAAGTATAGGTGCAAATTAAACCTTAAAAAATGCATGCATTTAGAAATCTCAGAACCATAAAAAATTGAATAAAAACATATTTGAAGCTATGTCAGCTGAAAAATTCTACAAATTGATGAAAAACACCAAAGAAATCCACATCAACCTGCAGCTGTAATAACTGAGCTCAAAAAGAAAAGGTCTCAGGATATAATGTTAATGTAAAAAATCCAATATTTATTAGTAAAAACAATTAGAAAATAAAATTGAGAAATTAATACTGCTTACAGAAATATGTTGTTGTTACTTGCTGAGTTGCATACAACTCTTTTACAGCCCCATGGACTGGAAGCTGCCAGGCTTCTCCATGTGATTTTCTAGGCAAGAATACTGGAATGGGTTGCCATTTTCTTCTCTAGGGGATCTTCCCTATTCAGGGATTGAACCCACATCACCTGCTTTGGCAGGTGGATTCTTTACTACTGAGCCCCAAGGGAAGCCCATAACTATAAATATCTAGAGATAAATATTCCTCACTGAAACATACAGCATTTGTTGAGAGAAATTAAGAGCTCTCCATGTATATAAAAGAAGAAATACATCATGCTAACAGATTGGAGGATTTAATATTTCCTCTCAATCTACAGATTCTGTAAAATATCAATTAAAAATGCCAGAATTTTTTGTGAAAACTGTCAAGCTGATACTGTAATCTGTATGCAAAAGGAAATGTTCTAGAATAACAAAAGAATACAGTTGGAATCCTTCTATTTCCTGATTTTAAGATAAGGTAACCAAGACAGTGCGGTTCTGGAATAAGGATAAACAGATGGATGCAACAGAATTAAAACCCCCAAATACAACCACGTATATACCCAAATATTTGAAAAAAGCATAAATGCAAGTCAATGAAGAAAAGACAGTTTTTTCAACAGATGCTGTATAACCAACTGGATATCTGTGTGGAAAAATCCTAGTGCATGATATACAAAAATTATCATCAAATGGATTACAGTCGTAGATATAAAAGTCAAAATTATAGAGCTTCCAGCAGAAAATGCAAGAAAAATGTTAGCAAACTGGAAATTGGGCAAAGGTTTTTTTTTTTATATGGAATTCCAAAAAGTCTAATTGTAAAAGAAAAATGATAAGCAGGAGTTAAACAAATGTTAGATCTTCTGTTCTCAAAAGATACTGATAATTAAAACTTTCAGTTTCTAGTCCAATATGTAAAAAACTTGGAAGCTGTCACAATAAGAAAAAAACTGAACAAACTGAAAATCAACAATTCTTCTTAGATCCATCAGAGAATTGAAGTCACAAAGCAAACAGAGTGGCGAATATAGAGAATCAGAGTTTACCAGGAGCAGAAAACTTCCCTGGAGCCAGAAACTGGTAGGAATAAGGGATAACTGACTAATTGCTGGAGACCGAGAGTGAACTAATTTAAGAGAATACCATTTCTGAGGTATGCATCTGTCTACAATGCGGGAGACCTGGGTTCGATCCCTGGGTTGGGAAGATCCGCTGGAGAAGGAAATGGCAATCCACTCCAGTACTCTTGCCTGGAAAATCCCACGGACAGAGGAGCCTAATAGGTTACAGTCCATGGAGTCGCAAAGAGTTGGACATGACTGAGCGACTTCACTTCACTTCATATACATATATAGATATAGATATTTTTAAAGACCTGAACTTAAAAGCACCTATTTTGTTACAGACCAACCAAAATGTTTCACCAGAACCTAACTCTTGTAGGGAAAGAAAATACTCAGCTCTGGCCCCTCCTCTGGCCTTTGAAGGAGGGAAAGAGTGAACTTCAGTCTCATTGATGTGAAGGAAGGGAAAGACTCAGCTCCAGATCCCTGTAGCCTTTCTATCTCACCTAAGTGGTGATAGAATCTGAGAAGGACTTGTAAAGACCAAGGCCCAGAGGCACAGGCTCAGAGTGGAAATTTGGAAATAACCAAGATGCCCTCAATAGGTGAATGTGTGTACCACAAGCTATAGTAGATCCATAGACTTCTCAGGAGGCACAGTGGTACAGAATCCACCTGCCAATGCAGGAGATGCAAGAGATGTAGGTTTGATCCCTGCGTTGGGAAGATCTTCTGGAGTAGGAACTGGAGACCCACTCCAGTATTCCTGCCTGGGAAATCCCATGGACAGAGGAGCTGCCAACCATGGGGTTGCAGAAAGCGGGACACGCCTGAGCACAGCACAGCAGTAGTACATTCATTCAGTGTAGGGTCATTCAGGAACCAAAAGAAGTGAGCTATTTGTTAGGTGAGCTGATGCCGGTTGTGAAAGAATTCAGAGAAGTTTAACAAGAGATAAAAAGGGTTTTTACTCACTTTTCAGGTGAGGAAAGAGACAGACTCATGGTGGTGTAGGCTCTGAAGGGTGGAGATTTGAGTCTTTTATTGAGTTTCAAAGGACAAGGTGCAGGAAAGAGGGGGTCACTTCATATCTATTCTGGTCCATAGTTGTATCTGAGTTGGTTGTGCTTCTATAGGATGTGGGTTTTTGGAGAATTTGTAACTTCTTATTTTCAATAATTTTCTAGCTCTTTGATGTCTGAAAGAGACTTGATAGTGGCCCTTTACAGGTGCTACTCTAATCTGAACAAAGTTACATGGGTTTACATTATTCAATCTATGAAGACATGGGAGGACCTCAAATGCATATTGTTAAGTGAAACAAACCATTCTGAAAAGGCTACATAATATATGATCCCAACTCTATGATATTCTGGAAAAGGCAAAACTCTACAGACAGTAGAAAGATGAGTTGTTGCCAAGCCTTGGTGGGAAGGGATTGGTAGGAATGAATACATACATAAATGGAGCCCAAGATAGTTTTAGGTCAATGAAACTACTCCATATGATACTGTAATAGTGGATACATGACATTATGCTTTTATCAGAACCCACAGAATTGAACAACAACAAAAAAAAGAGTAACTCTAAACTGCAATCTTTATTTAAATGTATTTGTCAATATCAGTTTATCCATTGCCAAAAAACTACCACACTAATATCAGTTAGTAGTAACAGGAAAAATGGTATATGGAGATAAAAAGGGTATATGAGGGAAAAAGTATTCTTTAAAGAACAGTAATATTAAAAAAACAAAAGCTATACTCTTGGAGAAAATATTCCCAATACATGTATCTGGCAAAAGACTCAAATCTATCAATGCTAATAATTAAAAGGCAAGCAATTTAACTGAAAATGGCCAAAAGTCTTAGATACTCACCAGAGTCATATATTCAGTTCAGTCGCTCAGTCATGTCCGACTCTTTGCGACCCCATGAATCGCAGCCTGCCAGGCCTCCCTGTCCATTACCAACTCCCAGAGTTCACTCAGACTCACGTCCATCGAGTCAGTGATGCCATCTAGCCATCTCATCCTCTGTCGTCCCCTTCTCCTCCTGCCCATAATCTCTCCCAGCATCAGAGTCTTTTCCAATGAGTCAACTCTTCGCATGAGGTGGCCAAAGTACCGGAGTTTCAGCTTTAACATCATTCCTTCCAAAGAAATCCCAGGGCTGTTCTCCTTTAGAATGGATTGGTTGGATCTCCTTGCAGTCCAAGGGACTCTCAAGAGTCTTCTCCAAAACCACAGTTCAAAAGCATCAATTCTTAGGTGCTCAGCCTTCCTTGGAAAATGCTAATTTTAATGTTAATTATCCTAGAAGTGCATATCAAAACAGCAATGAAATATCACCAACCAACCACTAGAAAGGCCAAGATTTAAAAGACTGATAATACCAAGAGTTTGTAAGAACGTGGAAGTACTAGATTTTTCACACATTCTTGGAGGAAATATACAATAGTGTATTTAACCCCTTGTAGTCACTTTAATCATAAATCAATAATTTATTAATTTATCTGTAAGAAATTAAAACTTATGTCTATAAAATTACTTATATATTAATGCTGAATGAGGTTTTATTTCTAACAGCAAAACCCTTGGAAACAATCTAAATGTCCATCAGCAGGAGATTGGATAAACAAAATAACAGATATATTTTTATTCATTCTGTTATCATATAATGGTATAATACTACCTAGCAATAAAAGGAATGAACTACTGATACAAAGAAACAGCATGAGGTAATTTCAAATTTATGCTCAAAGAAAGAAATAAAAGAGTACAGTTTAATGATGTTCAATAGCAGAAATAATTAACCTATGAAGAAAAAAAATCAAAAGAGCAATTGCCTGTGGGTGGCGAGGATAGACTGTTTTTGTAAATGAAATTTATTGGAACACAGACATGCTCATTTGCTTATAATCTGTGGCTGCTTTCACACTACAACAGAAGGAAATAGTTGTGTCAGGGACCATCAGGGCCAAATAGCATAAAATATTTACTGTCTGATTCTTTACAGAAAAGGTTGACTGACCTCTGGTATACGTGTGTAAGATTTTTTTTAATGTTAAAAATTATGGAGGCTGGTAGGTGGATATACAGGGATCCTTTTTAGTATTCTATTTTTAGTGGTTAAAACTTACAATAAGTTTTAAAAATTTGGAGGCCATTATCTGGTTTGAGGGGGCTTTCCAGGTGGTGCTAGTGGTAAAGAATCCACCTGCAAATGCAGGAGACATAAAAGAGTGGGTTCGATTCCTGGATTGGGAAGATCCCCTGGAAGAGGGCGTGGCAATCCACTCCAGTATTCTTGCCTGGAGAATCCCATGGACAGCGGCATCTGGCGGGCTACAGTCCACAGGGTCTCCAAGAGTCGACACCACTGAAGCAACTTAGCATGCATCTGGACTGAGAACTTCCAGGAGTTTTCCACTTAAGCTATTTCTTCTTATAAAAACTTGCAGAAAGAATATGAATTCTATGCTGGAGAAATAAAAGTGCCAGCTAGAGATATACCTGAAGGTTATTGAAAAGCAGGCAAATGTTTAAACAAAACTGTTAAGTTCTGATGACTCCAGCTACATCCTATCCTTGGCAGTGGTATTGCTATAGCCTGTGGAGAGTCAAAGAATTGTTCTTGTCCTGCCCTTATTGTATCGTCAAGAAAGGTTGTGAAATGGTCCAGAGAGTCATGATCAGGCCTCGGTTCTCAGGTTGGGGAGGAGATTTTGGTATGTGGAGCACTTTTGTCTCTGTGATTTTTTTTTTTTTTTTTTACTTCTTTCCGGCATCTTCTAGATCATTCTAGCATTTTCCTTTTAGATGGACCCTTGTAGCTCTTTTACATCTTGTGCATAAAGAAAGCATCCGTGTATCCCCCCACAGGGGTGGGAGCAGTGGGCTTGCCTTCACCGCCTAGAGGGTCTGAAAATTGGAGCTGAGCAAAGGCAGCCAGGGCTTCCCAGGTGGTGCTAGTGGTAAAGAATCCGCCCAACAAGGCTGGAGACACTGGAGATGCAGGTTCGATCACTGGGTTGAGAGGATCCCCTGTAGAAAGAAATGGTAGCCTACACCAGTATTTTTGCCCGGAGAATCCCATGGACAGAGAAGCCTGGTGGGCTACAGTCCATGGGGTTGCCAAGAGCTGGACGTGACTGAACGTCTGAGCACAGAGACAGCCTTGCTGTGCATGACGTGAGTGAGTTCTCTTCCGGGTCTCAGACAAAATAATGCTATTTTTCTTGATTTGTCTCCCTTGTCCCCACCTGAGGCAATTTCAGAGTTACCAGATCAGGGTTTCTAGACCAAGATAAGATTTAATTTCTCGTAAAAAGAGCCACAAAAATTTGGTCAGCTGCTGGTTAGGGTTTGAGCACGAGCTGTACTTAGATTAAAAGACCCCATACCCAGCATTCCAACAGGGCCCTGGGTCAAACCCTCAGGCAATATTAAAGACTATTCGTTCATCAGGAATATACCTGTTACCAACCCCCCTTCTGGAACTGTGACTGGAGTAGCCAGCTGGTTGAGGACTCAGCTTTCTGTGATCTCACCCACATCTGTCTTCCTCTGAGAACCAACCAATTCCTGAGAGTTTTTGTATCAAGTGAACCCTCTAAGAAAGTCACCTCAGTAGTGAAATTAGGGCATGAAAGGTGATTAGCCCTGAAGGCAGACTAGACCTTATTATTTAGCTAAGGACTAGGCCTCTTACAAGGGCTTATTCGTATATTTTGGAGACCAACTTTGGGCTTGGAAATTAAGTGGGTAAAACCAGCAGCTATTAGTAAAATTTGCTCTGAATCTAGCACCCTCAATCCTTCCAAAATTGACACACTGGGTCTTTATACAACCTTATCACTCAGGGCCATTTCTGAAATCATTAGGTTTCTAGAAAATTCAATAAATTCAAACTAAATTTAAAACATCCTTTTTGAAGCCAATTGAACATTTTCTTCCTTCCTGCCTTTCAGTATTTTTTTATGCATCGAGTATCAGTTCAGTCACTCAGTCGTGCCCTACTCTTTGCGACCCCATGGGCTGCAGGACGCCAGGCTTCCCTGTCCATCCACTCCTGGAGCTTACTCATACTCATGCCCATTGAGTCGGTGATGCCATCCAACCATCTCATCCTCTGTTGTCCCCTTCTCCTCCCACCTTCAGTCTTTCGTAGCATCAGGGTCTTTTCCAATGCATTGAGTATACTTAACAGTTAATTGGAATCTTGGTCTACTGAGTCAATGATTCAAGAGTACAGCAGGGAGCTATTATGGGAGAACAGACTTCAGAGAGTTTGGAATCCAAATGATAATATGAAAAACACATTTAGATATGGGGAAAGTTTAAGCAGTGAATAGAATTTATGCATAGGAAGGAAAGATTGGTTTAGGACTTAAGACACAGGATTGCTTTCTATTTTTAAATCCCATGCACTAGTTGTTAAAATACTCTTTGAAAACCTCTTCTTTAAGACAATTTTTTTTTTTGGAAGAGCATATTATGTCACTCATCACCATCTTTTAGAATGTGATGTGTGTGAGGGGATGATCCATTAAACTCAAAATCATATGCCTTTTGATAGCAATGAATATTTGAATTATGCTTTATCATATGGGCTCCCCTGGTGGTGCAGACAGTAAAGAACCTTCCAGCAATGTGAGAGCTGGATTCAAACCCTGGGTTGGGAAGATCACCTGGAGAAGGAAAAGGCTACCTACTCCAGTATTCTTGCCTGGAGAATTCCATGGAGGAGCCTGGTGGGCTACAGTCCATGGGGTCACAAAGAATCAGACACAACTGTGCAATTAACACACTGTTTTTATTTTATTTACTGTTTTATTTCCTTCAGTTAATCCACACAACCAGCCTGCAAACTACTAAAGATGTAATATTCACATCTCTTTGGCAGAAATGAAGGAGGAAACTAATGCTGACTGGTTAAGTAAAAAAGTAAAGGTCCCTAAGCAGATAAGTTTCAGAATCAGAGCTTCAACTCCAGTCCCTCCTGTCTGAAATCTATACTAGGTGTACAGTGTTCTGCTGCAAACATTTTAATTAGTGTAGCAGATACTAACTGACGTGCATGTCAAACACAGGGCATCTGCACTTGACATGGTAGCCCAGAACTGTGAAGATGGTTGTGCAAGCTGAAACGGTGCAAAATGATCTTGATGGAAAGTATTAAAAATGTTCCATGACTTAAATATTTCTGTCAAAAATTTAAAAACTCTGTTATATATGTATAGAGAAATAAAAAATAAAACTTACATTCAAATTTATTTAATATACTGTTTAGTACACTACATTTTAGTATATATTATTTAGTCTACTGCTGCTGCTAAGTCGCTTCAGTCGTGTCCGACTCTGTGTGACACCATAGGGCTTCTCTGTCCCTGGGATTCTCCAGGCAAGAACACTGGAGTGGGTTGCCATTTCCTTCTCCAAAGCATGAAAGTGAAAAGTGAAAGTGAAGTCGCTCAGTCGTGCCCAACTCTGAGAGACCCCTTGGACTGCAGCCTTCCAGGTGCCTCCTTCCATGGAATTTTCCAGGCAAGAATACTGGAGTGGGTTGCCATTGCCTTCTCCGTTATTTAGTATACTATAACTTAAATCATTAACATTAAGAGTTAATAACAAGTCTATTTCTTTGTAAAGAAAAAGTATCAAGAGCAATTTGAATAGTGCTTGCCTTTTTGTTGTATAACCTACAGTATGGAGTGAACATCTTTCTATACTTCAGCAAATTGTCATATTCCTTTCTAGATTCAGATCAGCTTCCAACATTTTATCTTCGCTTCTTTAATATCAAAAAATATCTCTGAGAGTTCTCTTAATCTGAAGATTTTCTTCAGCATCATTTCCTCTAGGATGTCTTTATCCTTTCCATCACAACCACTTTTCCTCATTTATGTCAGTAAATTTGCTTTCAGGAACACCCTGGAGGTCCAGTGGTTAGGACTCAGTGCTTTCACCACTGGGGCCAGGGGTTCAATCTCTCGTCACGGAATTATTAATAAGATCCCATAAGGCAAGCATTGTGGCCAAAAATAAATATATAATATAATTTCCAATATGTTATGAACTGGCATTTTTTAAAAAGTGCTTTTAAGAGATCGTTTTGCTGCCTATCCAGAGTCTCAGAACCAAAGCACTGTCAACATTCCCATATCAGCTATTTCTTCTATAACTCCATTTGCACAGGATTCAAATTTCACTTCCAAAGCTACCGCTTTTGTTTCTTGGCTGTGTTTTTATTTTTGTTGACCCTCTTGTGTGTGTCTGTTTCTGTAAATCATCACGTTACTTTATCACTGTGAGACAAGGAGGCGATGCAAGTGCGCTGCTGCTGCTTGTGCCTGGACTGAATGACAGACTTGCAGTGACCAGTCACCAAAACAATTGGAAAGACTTGATATGGTTGGTCACTGGTCAGGACGCACATGGGTTATTTACCTTGTGGTTTGCAGACATAAGAGCAAAGGGTGTGCTTTATGCAATGACTCACAGTTAAGATACTATGGTAATGACATTTGAATCATGGTTTGGGGGAGGCTGATGGTATTTAACTATACTGTGGAGTCTGAAAAGCAGTCTGCCCATATCGAAGCCCATGATACTCAAGTGACCACTAACTTAAATGAGGACACTGAGTGGCTTGGATTTAGGTAAAGAAGGGGAAATTCTGTTGCATGAGGAGAAGAGTTTTAGCCGGCAGAGAGAGACTGGAGAGCAGATGCCTTGGCTAGGTCAAGGGTGTGACACATAGTTACAGTGGAAAAGGCAAAAGTGGACGATGATCAAAGGCTCTCTTCACCCAGTTTGCAATTTTGCCTCACACAAAATGCCACAGTTACTCTAAAATCTAGTTTTCTGACTGGAGAAAACACATAAAAATGTGTTGTTAAATATAAATAGTGGGTGCACTCAGTCCTTCCTATCTGACTCTTGGCAGCCCCATGGACTGTAGCCTTCCAGGCTCCTCTGTCCATGGAAATTTCCAGGCAAGAATACTGGAGTGGGTTGCCATTTCCTACTCCAGGGAATCTTCCTGACCTAGGAATCAAACCTGTGTCTTTTGGGTCTCCCAGATTGGCAGGTATGTTCTTTACCATTGTGCTACCTCAATCAGTTCAGTTGCTCAGTTGTGTCCGACTCTTTGTGACTCCATGGACTGCAGCACGCCAGGCCTCCCTGTCCATCACCAACTCCCAGAGCTTGTTCAAACTCATGTCCATCGAGTTGGTAATGTCTTCCAATCATCTCACCCTCTGTCGTCCTGGGAAGCCCCAAATAAATTAGTACATGCACCTAATATCCATGCTATATCTTTTGTTCATATTGGTTACAAAAGTAACATGTACTTACTAATTATAAAAGATTTGAATACTGTAGAATGGAGGAAAGAAAAAGGTGAAAGTCCTTGTATTCTCCCATCTCTCTTCTCTGAAGGTAGTAACTGCTACTAGTAAAACTGAACTTCAGTGGCATGCTGTTTTGATTTCCTGTCTTATTATTTGTCTAAGTTTAATACCAACTACAATATTATATGGCATTTACTTAATCAGATGTATGTATGTGGAAAAATTAGGAGGAACACTACTAGCACAAACTTAAAATGGATATTTTAAATTACCTTTTCTAAGAAGTGAAAAGATGAAATCAATTATTTGCACTTCAGAAGAAGCAAAGTCACACTTCAGTTGCTGTACTGAGTAGGTATTACTGGTGAATCCATTAAAAATACATGAAATAAAGACCTTTTCCAAGAGTCAAGTTTTCTGGTTTACTTGTAAAAAGGACACATTTCAAAGTACTTGCTTTCATTTGAATTGGGCTATCTGAACCCTCAAAATCTTTGTCATTCACACTGACCTTGAAATATTAAAAAACAGGAATACATTTTAATCTTGAAATCTTCAGATGTGTAATTTGCCAGAAAAATGTGATCATCTTAGAGGTAATTTTTTCTTACCTATCAAATTTATATACCACTAAATCATACAAAACAATATTAATGATACAGCTGTTCTGATCTTACTCATGTATTACTCATGTGTAAAAGTATTTACTTAAATGTAAAACACATATGCATGTATACAGCATGAAACTTAAAATACAAACCCATAACTCTGAAGCCCTCACGCCTCTCCTTGGAGGCACTGCCCCTCCTTCCTAAACTTATTCCCAAAATAGACCCACAGCCTTGAATTCTTGGTTTTATTTCCCCTACACACACTTTTTTTTTTTTTTACAGGTTTTACAAGTATTTTCTATCCTAAATTAATTTCTTTTTGCACACTTTTGAAATTTATATCAATTTAATGCTGTATAAAATTTTCTGAATTCTCATTTTTCTGATTAACATTATGCTTTTTAAATTAAGATAGTTTTGCTATATTTTATTCTTCATTTACAGTATTGTAAGGTATGCCATTATAGGAATATGTGGTAGTTTATCATTTCTTCTGGAAATGGACATTTGGATTGCTTCCTATTTTTAAACTACTTTAAGGAATTTTTGCATGTGTTTTTTTAGTGTGCTTTGGCCAGAAAGTTCCTGAGATATATGCCAAGAAAAGGAATAGATGGATCAGAAAGACTCTGCACATCTTTAATTTACTTACATAATCCTTCTTTTATTTTTTCAAAGTGATTATATGAATTTCCCTTCCCAAGGGCTGTTAGAGTTCCCATTTCTCCACACCTCACAAAGGTGGGAATTTTTCATTGTAGAAATTAATTTACATTTGACAATTGGCACAGCTGGCGTACTTTTAAGGTATAGGAGTTTCATCCTGTTGGGAAATGACAGTCATTGAGTCTTTTGTGAGAGCAGCTTCAGAGAAGTGGCAGGGACAGCTAATCTGGAAAGGATGCAGGTTAAGTCAAAAATTTCTCCGTAAGACAAGATGACATTCTGTCTGCTGAGAATGAAAGGGTAAGGAGGCCTCAAGGAGGCTGCTGAAGGTTTTGAGTAACTGATAAACTTTGAAGACCAAAGACTTTGTTAAACTGTGCCTCATCAGGCCCCATTTATTCATTAAACATTGATTAAAAAAAAAAAAATTGAAAGCACCTAATGTTAGGCGTTGGAAAATGCATAAGTAAATAAGACTCAGTTCTGGCTCCAAAGAAGCCTAATGAGGAAGTTCAATGTAAACATATAATTATGCAATGAGATGCTTGCTATGCTTAAGGATCTACTCAGCCCAGCAGGGGTGCAGGAAGGAGTAATTGGCTCTGAATGAATGAACAAGGAAGGTCTCATGAATGACAGCTAAGTAGGAGCATTCCACGAGGGTCCTGCAGTGTGAGCAGGCACCACGCCTAGAGGGGTCTGAGCTGGGTATTTCCGAGGGACAGGACACTAGAGACAGTGGAAGTTAAAGACTAAAGAACCAAGTCTGCATGTCACAGATCTAGGGATTTTACTTGTGAAAATGCAGGGGCATCAGAAGTTTTACTTTGTTTAAAAAAAATGTTTTTTTAAACTTCACTTTGCACTGGGGGACAGCCTTTTAACAATATTGTGATAGTTTTAGGTGAACAGTGAAGGGACTCAGCCGTACATATACATGGATCCATTCTACCCCAAATCCCTCTTCCATCCAGGCTGCCACATAACATTGAGCAGAGTTCCTTGTGCTCTACAGTAGGTCCTGGTTGGTTATCCATTTTAAATACAGCAATGTGTACATGTCCATTCCAAACTCCCTAACTATACTTTCTCCCTCACCTTCCTCCTAGCAAATATAAGTTTGTCTGAGAGTCTCTTTCTGGTAGGAAAAGAAGTTAGGAGACTAGTTCCAGGAGGGGGCATTCATGGGATTTGGTGGCCAAGTGAAAGGAGTGAGGAAGGAAGATATTTCACTTTGCAGATGGAAACATAGTTAACCTACGTGGAGTGTAAGAGGAATGAAAAGTTGGGTGGATTCTATACAGAGAACAATTTGATCTAACTTTGGGTTGAGTGTCTGTGTGTGTTTAGTCACTCAGTGGTGTCCAAATCTTTGTGACCCCATGGACTGTAGTCTGAAAGGCTCCTCTGTCCATTGGATTCTCCAGGCAAGAATACTGGAGTGGGTTGCCATTTCCTTTTCCAGGGGATCTTCCCCACTCAGGGATCAAACCCACATCTCCTGTGTTTCCTGCACTGGCAGACATATTCTTTCCCTGCTGAACCACCCGTGGAAGCCCAAGTTTGGGATGGTTTTCTTTTATCTTCTCAAATGTTCAAAGGAAATTCAAAAAAGCTGAAATGTATGGTATATAGTGGATTATCAATAGTACCATTGTATGCCCTAATGAACCAGGGTTTTATTTCAATAATTTTAAGACGATTTTACCTGCTAGAATTTAGAAACTACAATTACAGACAAATAGTCAATCTGATCACACAGACCACAGCCTTATCTAACTCAGTGAAACTAAGCCATGCGTGTGGGGCCACCCAAGATGGCAGGGTTGTGGTGGAGAGGTCTGACAGAATGTGGTCCACTGGAGAAGGGAATAGCAAACCACTTCAGTATTCTTGCCTTGAGAACTCCATGAACATTAAAAAAGCAAAAAGATAGGACACAGAAAGATGAACTTCTCAGGTCGATAGGTGCCCGATATGCTCCTGTAGATCAGTGGAGAAATAATTCCAGAAAGAATGAAAGGATGGAGCCAGAGCAAAAAAAAACAAAAAACAGAAACAAAAAAACCACCCCGTTGTGAATGGGACTGGTGATGGAAGCAGGGTTCGAAGCTGTAAAGAGCAATATTGCATAGGAACTGAGAATGTTAGGTCCATGAATCAAGGCAAATTGGAAGTGGTCAAATAGGAGATGGCAAGAGTGAATATCGACATTCTAGGAATCAGTGAACTAAAATGGACTGGAATGGGTTAATTTAACTCAGATGACCATTATATCTACTACTGTGGGCAGGAATCCCTCAGAAAAAATGGAGTAGCCATCATGGTCAACAAAAGAGTCCGAAATGCAGTACTTGGATGCAATCTCAAAAACGACAGAATGATCTCTGTTCGTTTCCAAGGCAAACCATTCAGTATCATGGTAATCCAAGTCTATGCCCCAACCAGTAATGCTGAAGAAGCTGAAGTTGAACAGTTCTCTGAAGACCAGCATGACCTTCTAGAACTAACACCCCCAAAAGATGTTTTTTTTATGATATGGGACTGGAATGCAAAAGTAGGAAGTCAAGAAACACCTGGAGTAACAGGCAAATTTGGCCCTAGAATACAGAATGAAGCAGGGCAAAGGCTAATAGAGTTCTGCCAAGACAACATATTGGTCATAGCAAACACCCTCTTCCAAAACCACCCGAGAAGACTTTACACATGGACATCACCAGATGGTCGACACTGAAATCAGATTGATGGAGAAGCTCTATACATTCAGCAAAAACAAGACCGGGAGCTGACTGTGGCTCTGATCATGAACTCCTTATTGCCAAATTCAGACTGAAATTGAAGAAAGTAGGGAAAACCACTAGACCATTCAGGTATGACCTAAATCAAATCCCTTATGACTATACAGTGGAAGTGAGAAATAGATTTAAGGGACTAGATCTGATAGACAGAGTGCCTGATGAACTATGAGTGGAAGTATGTGA
>SJYC01050820.1:0-17985 GCA_006408675.1 Madoqua kirkii | reverse complement strand
CAGACTCCGAGTCCAGGTTCCTGTCTCCCACACACACATTCTCACACTATTCCACCTCCCAAAGTAGTAATATCATTTAAAGACATTGATGAACTATCTAAAGAAGAAGCTTTTTCTTGGGAAGGAATGAGCAGAACCTTCTGTACAAATTGACCTGTTTTAACCAAATGCACTCAGAACTGGATTGTTTTAACTCTAAGACAACAGAAGTCACTTTATAGCAGTCGGTAACCCACAAGGATGGGGTGGTTTCTGGTGCCACCACCTTAAAGATGATGGAAGTGGCTGAAATAAATGCCAACAAGAAATGTGTGACTCCTGCTGTGACACCTGTCAGTGTAGGAACATGCTAGTGTAGGTGAAGCCTAGTTCTCTAGAAAAGTAGGCAGGAAAACAGGGATAAACCAGAATAATGAGAGTGAACTGTGACCTTAAACAGATACTGTCCAGCAGCATCTTGCCCACCCACATGGGCACCCATGGGCTTCCGACCACTCGAGGGAAGGAAGACCCTTTGCAGGGGAGGTGAATTCCAAAGACTATATCTCTGCTCCTGCAAAGGCAAGGATGCTCTTGAAGATGATCAGAGAAGTGGTCATAAGGGGGCACCCACATATAATAATAACAATAAAAGATAATGATTGCTATGAAGGTTTCATTGAGACAGGCTGAGTCTGTGAAAGGCCA
Organism: Madoqua kirkii; assembly: GCA_006408675.1. Lineage (NCBI taxonomy): Eukaryota > Metazoa > Chordata > Mammalia > Artiodactyla > Bovidae > Madoqua > Madoqua kirkii. The sequence goes on along the minus strand of SJYC01050820.1, from coordinate 17,298 downwards.
TGAGGTCATAATAATATTCAAAGGAGAGGACTTTAGAAAAGTGTGGCCAAAAAGAGAGACATAAAGGTTAAAAATAATGCGAGTGCTTATGCAGGAGACGCAAGACGAAAGAGATACAGGAACAATGTCTCCGCAGGGAGGATCCCCTGGAGGAAGAAATTGTTGCCCACTCCGGTACTCTTGCCTGGGAAACCCCATGGACTGAGGAGCTGGGAGAGCTCCAATCCGTGAGGCTGCAAAGAGTGGGGCACAATGAGCTGGTGTCTTTCTTTGGTTTCTATGGTGCAAAGAAGAGTAAACGTAATGGGAAGTGTGTTGTTGTGAGTTGAATTTAATAATAAGAGGACATGTGAAGTCTCTGGATATATTCCTTTCTGTTTTACACGAATGTTTATAGAGGATTGAGAAAGAAAGAGCCCCTGACATCTGGGGGCTGGCCTGGTGTCACAACAGGGCGATGCTCTTCCCCGTTGGATGTAAAGACTCTCACAGACCTCCAGCCTCACACAGGGTCACCCTGAGAGCAGGAGCAAAGGGGACAGCAAACACCGGTCACTGCGCCCCCACCAATACCATGCCCCTCCCCTGGCTGAAAAGCAGGCCTGCTCTTTCTTACCAATCACAGCTTCAGCCTCGCTCTGCTCGCCCCTCGCCATAGATGCGTTACTGAGAGCCCGTTGCTAGTGCTGCCTCCATCCCCGCAGCACCCCATCTAGAGCAGCCCCATTTCCTTAGAGCTTCCCCCACAGCCCCTCACCTAAGCTCCAAGCCTAGAATCCTTCTTCCTGCTCCTTCCTCTGCCATGTTCCCAGCTCTCCCTCAGGAAGAGTAACCATCAGCTTGCTTTTAGGGAGTGTGCCTGCTGGCAAAGGCTGGAGGCACCGTCATGAGGATGGGAGAGAAGTCACAAAGGCAGGCCCTCCTCCAGGCAGATGGAAGAGGAGAGTTGGCAGGCCCCTTGCCTCTTTCTCTGCCCCAAAGCTCCAGGACCTCAGGAGCCAGGTCAGCCTATTGAAATCATGAAACATTAGAAGAGAGCCAAGTCAGAAAGAAGAGGAGGGCTAAGGCTGAAGGGCCAGCTCCTGGGTGATGACAAACTATTGTAAATGCATTAAACACTGGACTCATCCCTCTGTCCTTCCCTCCCATTCTTGGCCTGATTCTGACCCTTGTCGGGGGCCTCAGCTGGGTGTGGATGCTGATGGTGCTTCCTCTGCTGGATTCCTATCCAGGGCTTCCTCCTCTGTTAGCCTCTGATTGGTCCCTTTCTGGAAAGGCTGTTGGTGGGAGAGGGGAGGACCCTGGAGAAGCCTGTCCCTGCCCAGCTGCATGGCCAGTCATGCATCCCTCCCCTCTCGTGGGCAGACAGATTCTCCCAACCGTCTCCCTCAGGAGCCTGCAGTCACCCTCCCTGGGAAGGGAAAGGGGCTTTAGGAAAGTCCCTGGCAGAGCACCCAGACCCTCCCAACTGCCCCAGCTCCCATGTTCCTCATACTCTCTGTCTCCACAGGGCATGCTGCAGGAGACTGACAGCTCCCTGGCACAGGCTGCCCCTCCTCATGACATGTGCCTCCCTACTGGCCTCACCATGTGACAGGTTACCTGTCTCTGGATGCCCAGCTCCAAGCCTCCCTCTGCCACCTTCCCCCAGTTGCTCCCCATCTCCTCTTGAGGGCGGCACTTTTTCTGATCATGGTCCCTTTTTGCTCAGTCTCTCCAGGTCTGAGAACCCTTCTTGCATCATCAGGGACCCTGTCTCTTCTCTGCTGCTCCTCCTGTCCAGGGCCTCTGGGCCCCTTCCTCCCTCCTGGGCACAGCCTGGCCAAAATATGAGGGTCAGGACCCCTTATGGGGACAGAAAGTAAGCAGCTTTTTGATGACACAGCAAAACCCCAGTTCCTCTTGTTAAAATTAGAAAGGGAGAGAGGGGAGAAGGGGAGAAAGAGAATGGAGAAGAAATGAAAGATCCTAATCAATCAATCATTCTAAAGGATCCAATGTACACCAGAGAGAACAAACTGAAGGGATGAAAAGAAACTCAGCAGTGGCCACAGGACTGGAAAAGGTCAGTTTTCATTCCCATCAGAAAGAAAGGCAAGGCCAAAGAATGCTCAAATTACCACACAATTTTACTCATGTCATGCTAGCAAAGTGATGTTCAAAATTCTCCAAGCCAGGCTTCAGCAGTATGTGAACCATGAATTCCAGATGTTCAAGCTGGATTCAGAAAAGGCTATTATACTGATGTCTTAGAGTTTGGCTTTTATCTTAACTTTGCAACACCGAGATGTATGTGGACCTTGTGCCGTGAGCCCTTCTCACTTCTTCCAGCAGTGCCACCTTCCCCACACAGGACCTCCCATCACCCACATCCTGAGCAGAGGGCCTGGCAAACACAGGAAGCCAACACCCTTCGACTCCCCGCTTGGTGCCCGGTCTGTTTCCAGGCCAAGTGTCCCCCAGGGTTTGGAACTGAGTCTGGCACTCAGAAGCAGAGTTTTTTAACAAATGATTCCCTGTATCTGAAAAGAATGTCCTTTCCCCCATCATCCCCAGCCTAGCACCCTGGGGACAGCTTCAAGGTGGCCAGGTCATAGGAGGAGAGGCCTGACTCCTTGTCTTCCTCTACCCTCTCTGCTTCCTTTAATTTCCTAAATGGCTGAGTACCTGGAACATGCACCTTCCTTCTGGGGTAGCTGCTCATGTCTCAGGAGTCCACATCCTGAGGTGAGTCCACTGAGCAGCTGTGGCCCTCCCTCTGCTCTGTTTAGGGGCCCTTGGCTGGGAGGAAGCCCTCAGACACACCTACCTCCACATCCAGGCTCAACCCCTGCTTAACATGCTGTCTTGGCCACGACCTCACCTGTCTGAGGTTCCATTTCCTTCTTCTGTCTACTATCGAAAATCATCCTTCTCTCAGAGGGTCGTCCTGAGGATGGGAAGATGGGTTGGGCGGCGTCTTACCCACCTGCTTACTCAGGAACCTTGCTCTGTCCAAGCGTGAACAAGATCCAATTGCTCACATCTGTGCATATGCAGCCGCTAGCTGTGCGTCTCTGCAATGAGAACACACACACCCTCTGGGCCCAGATAAAGTCTGGGAAGCAAAAGTGAAAGTCAAAACCCTTATATCTGAGTTCTCAAGTGAAACAAACATCCTGCCCACCAGGCCCCACCCTGGGCTATTCCCACCATCCTGCCCACACCCTAGAGAGACAAGTCCAGTCCTGACATTCCATGTCCTTCTTGACGCAGTCCACCCTGCCTTGGCTCCTTGAAGGAAGACCTGCCACCAGCACAGCGTGAGGCCCTTGGCAAACCAGTCCTCCATATTTCTATCTTCTCACCCACCAACCCCACACTCACCAGCCAGCTTGCCTCTCAGTCTTTGTGCCACCTGCACGTGGTACCGTCCCAGAACACACCAGGTGCTCAGTGCATGCTGGTCACACTCTGCTATGGAGGGCCATGCTCATGTGGCTGCCAGGATTTGCTCACACAGGTTGTTCTGCCAGGGACAGCTGCTGCATCCAGCTGGGAAAAACGCTTTCTGCAAAGCCCAAATCTGAGCAGCCTCCTCTGAGAAGCCCCTGTGACCTCGCCTGCAGAGCCCACCGTTTCCTGCTCTGCGCCCATGGTGCCTGGAAGAGGGGCCTAAGGCCACCCCTCAGCCACTCTAAGCCCCGCCTCCACCCCTAGGATCAGATCCTCTGACTGAGCCCTGCTGGCAGGGACGGAACTAGCGCCCTTAGTCCAGGGGGCCCATAGGAGGGGGCCCAGCCTTGGTGGTCACTGCCATAACGGGGAGGCAGACATTCGTGGAAGGGCTGAGAGCACGCTGCCCTTAACTACCTCGCCTTATCTCCACCTGACAACAGATTTTCTTCTCTCCAAATGGAAGACCTGTATCAGAACACCAGTGTCCTGGCGACTCAGAGACATCTGCAACAGAGAGCGGGTCCTGCCTCCGTTTGGTTCCTGAGCAAAGATCCTCTGTGGACGGGGCTGAGCGAGTGGCAGGCGCTGTGCTGGAACCGTCCACGCCTTTCCTGTTGATCTCACATCAGCTCTAGGAGTGCTGGCTCCGTCTCACAGATGAAGAAATGCAGGTCAAGTTCCCTCAGTCTGAGAGGCCTGCAGCTGGACTGCTGGTAATCTTCTCGGTTTGCTTCAAGCAGAAGTGACTGCTATGGACCTGGATGCCCCTCGAGGCCCGCCTGCCTTCCCTCAGGGCGGCCTCACCCCAGGAAACGTCCCTGGGCCATTATGGTCCCCTTCCCACAGGTTTGAGGGAGGGACAGGAGATTATTCCATGAGGATAGCCAACCATAGTTTGGTCTTAAAGCCAACTGTTATTTTTCTGATGTGTTTTGCAGGTAAGGGAGCTGAGAGGAGGGGAGCCGTGGGGGTGTTCTTCCAGGAACTCAGGGACTTGTGTTTGGTGGGAGAGTGTCTGCAGCTCACGTCCTGCAAAGATTCATTTGACACGGTGAGCTTAGGGCTCGGGCAAGGACAGACGCCCCAGAGCCCAGGCACAGAGGAGTCAAGGGGCACACGGGCGGCTGCCCTGCCCACTGACCTGCACAAGTCTGCTCCTGAGCTTACAGGAGCTGCCAGGACTCGAGGATGCCTCCTTTCCAGAGCCTGGGGTCCTCTGGGACAGCTGACTCTGGGTGTCACCCGTAAAGAAGGGACACAGGGAGGAACAGTGGGAGGCAGGAGCTTTCCTGGAGGGAAAATCCAAGCACAGTCATCGTTCCTGCCTGCTTACTTTAAACCTCAGGCAGAAATTCAGGAGCAGAGAGAGCCATGTGGGCCTCCCCAGGGGAAAACTGCCAGCATGAGGGTGCCCAGGCCCCACTTCCTAAGTGCCCTTCACCACAGGATAGCTAGGGACTCGGAGTGAGGATCAGGCTGGGTGGGGTGGGTGTCCCGGGACTCACCTCCTGGCCAAGTAGCCCCAGCAGCAGGCCTGGAAGCCGATGATGACGTCCGTGATCTTCAGTCGCGCTCCTCCTCCAGGTGGGCCAGCATGCGGCCCGGAAGACCTTGCTCTGCCCAATGAAGTACAGGTTGCTCTCGAGCTCCAGGGCTTCTATCCAGAGGAGGAGAGCTGTCTGCTGACCAGGGGGCACCCTGCCACCACTGAGCCCTGGAGCAAGGCCAAGGCTGGGGAAGGGGCCTGGAGCCTGGGTTGGCCCTGCTGCTCTGCGGGCAGCCTCCTCCTGGTGCAGGGAGAGTGGGGCTGAGGGGACGCAGGAGGAGGCAGGTGGGGGTTAGCACGGGACAGGTAACGAGTAAACGCCCCAGAGAAATACAGAACCTCGGCCTGTAGGGACCTTGCCTGCTGGAGTCTCTGCCCATGTGTGTTTCTTACAAAGGTGGCCATGTATAGTGGGGCTCAGGAGGCATTACCTTAGGTAACTAGGGAAACAGCGTCCCTGTTTGTTTATCTGACTGCCCTGGGTCTTGACTGCTGTGCGGGCTGGGCTGCTCACTCCAGCTGCAGCGAGTGCGCTTCTCTTCGTTGAGGACATAGGCTTCTCATTGCAGTGGCCTCTGTTTCTGCACAGCACAGGCGCTGGGGAGCAGGCTAGGACTTGCAGTGCACGGGCTTAGTTGTTCCACAGCATGTCGGATCTTCCTGGACCAGGAATCAAACCCATGTCCGCTGCATTGGCAGGCAGCTTCTTTACCACTGGACCACCAGGGAAGTCCCTAAGGTTTCTTTTGAGAAAGGTACTGTAAAGTCAAGACTGGCTTCAATGTCCTTCAGAAGAAGCACAGGAGCTAAGCAGGGCTGGCTGGGCAGTGTGGGGCCGTGTGCAAGGTGACAGGTCCCTTGAGAGCCTCACTGGGACAGTACAAGGTGCTCCTCACCAAGTGTCCTCGTCGCAGAGGCTGAGTCCAGACCAGCTCCACAGGCCTCTGAGTGTAACCAGTTGTTAGATATTCTGTATCAGCAGCACAGCTTCCTGAGAAAACCGGTAGATTCTAAATAAGGACCTCTGCAGACTCAAGACTCCCCTGTTCTCTTAGGTCTGAGCCCCGGGAACAAGCCAGCTGGAGTCTGTGTGCCGGTTAGTATGAGGGCTGCTCTGTGAACTTCAGGGCATTTGTGAGAACCAGGAGCAGCAGCTAAAACCACCAAACTCAGGGCCACGTGAGGAGCTAGATGCCTCCAAAGCAGGCCCTGCCAGAAGGGACTCAGGGCCTGGGTGGCGGGACAGACCTGTGCCCATCTCTCCCCACATTGGGAAGCAGAGCAAGTGGCAACAGACAGCTCGGTGGCCTGGGCTCCAAGGAGGTGGGTCCACCACTCTGGGCCCAGGATGAGCTGTGTTACAGACACACCATGTGCTTGCTTCACTTCCTCCTGAAACAGGACACCCTGCATCCTCCTGAGCAATCAGCTCAACATGGATCCAGAGAAGAGGCTCAAGGCACCCGGAGGCCCCATTCAGGATGGCCCTTCCCAGATGGGAGCTGTGGCCACATTCCTGGACCCTGGGCCCAGCTTTCTCCTGTTCTCCATTGGTGTGACAAGCCCGTGCTCTCAGAGGGGTTGTGAGGTCTTGAGTAGGACCCAGGTGAGAGTGCTGACACAGCAATGGCCCAGCCCAGGCTCCCCAGGGGTGAATTTCCCTACAGGAAAGAGGAACAGGAAGTGGGATCCCAGTGGAGACTGGTATCAGGGGAGCAATGTTCCTGGAGGTCGAGTCCCTACTGCACCTCCCTGTTCCCTGCACGTATGTAACGTACATGCAGAGTACTGGGAAAGAGCCCACAGAGCAGGAGAAGCACTGGCATCGCGCTGGGGCCCTCCAGCCCTGACATCCCTGAGATGTAGCAGGTGGAGGTGATTCGTGTTTGTCTCCCTCTGTGGAAGTGAGCGGTGCACTTACTGTCGTGTGTGGGGTGCTTGGACCCAGCACAGGGTGAGGAGAGTCATTTCTGTTGGTCTGAGAGGGCACGTGTGCATCCAGGAAGCACTCCATCTGGAGCCTCTTGACCTGTGATTTTACCCCCAGGGTTCATGACCCCTGTTACCCATTCATCTTCCTCATCCTTCAGCCTGACCTGCTGCTGCTGCTGCTACTGCTAAGTCACTTCAGTCGTGTCCGACTCTGTGTGATCCTGTATACGGCAGCACCAGGCTCCCTCATTCCTGGGATTCTCCAGGCAAAAACACTGGAGTGGGTTGCCATTTCCTTCTCCCATGCATGAAAGTGAAAAGTGAAAGTGAAGTTGCTCAGTCGTGTCCGACTCTTAGCGACCCCATGGACTGCAGACTACAGGCTCCTCTATCCATGGGATTTTCCAGGCAAGAGTACTGGAGTGTGATGCCATCACCTTCTCTGTCAGCCTGACATACTGGTCCAAAAATCTGCTCTCTGAATCCAAGCTGTTCTGTGTCCTGAGAGTTTGACACTGGGATTCCTAGTGCCTGGACCTAAGCCTCCTGCTGGCAGGGGCCTCAGAGGATGGACCAGGAGCTCCTGCAGGGGGACCTGTCCTGATTCCTGTACTTCCTCAACTGTGTGAGTTTGGGGGTTTCTTTCCTTTCTCTGACCTGCCCTGCTTCCCCCAGCACCCTCTTCTGTGCTCACTTAGTCAGACTCAGTTTCTGTTGCTCAGAACCACAGGGATCTCACCTGACACAGGGCTCACTGTGGAACTGCATCAACCACACATTGAGCCCAGTGGGGTCCAACTCTAAGGGTTAAGGGAGACATGGAGGTGGACACTGAATGGTTCTGTGTCCAGTGCCCGAAACCCTGCCCAGGAGTCTGTGCAGAATGGGAATTCTCCAGGAACTGATGAAGAAACGAACTCCTATTTCTGAAGATTAGGCAGGCGATGGCCAAGACTGCTGATGGTTCAGTCCCTGAGTCGACCCTGCTCCAGATCCTCTGGAGAAGGAAATGGCAACCCACTCCAATATTCTTGCCTGCAAAATCCCATGGATGGGAGAGGCCAGCAGGCTCCAGCCCACAGGGTCGCAAAGAATCAGACGTGACTGAGCAACTTTACTTTGCCCTTTTTTTTTTTTTTTTTTTTTGACATCTTCAGGAAGGAATGGAAGGGCCAGTTGAAGCCTCAGGGAAACACTGGCTGAGAGGGAGTCAGAGTCAGAGGCACTGAGGAAGGTCTTCCAATGGAGGTTTGGACAAAAATGGGGAGAAGGCTCTGCAGCACGTGTCGAGGGACTGAGGAACGTCCTGGGATCATTTCCAGGTCCAGGGTCTCTGGCTTCCTGACCTGAGCTCTAGGCGTGGGATCCTATTTGGTGCTCACATGCTCCACACATGGAAACACAGAGAGTTGATGCCCTGTGGAGCAGGCCTATGGGGGTGAGAGCCACACTCAGATGCTCCTCTTTCCTCCCTGGAGAGGAGGAGACTGAGGCGTCCCATGAAGGCTCCTTAGAAGGTCCAGTTCAGTTCAGTACAGTTCAGTCGCTCAGTCGTGTTCGACTCTGCGACCCCATGAATTGCAGCATGCCAGGTCTCCCTGTTCATCACCATCTCTCGGAGTTCACTCAGACTCACATCCGTCGAGTCCGTGATGCCATCCAGCCATCTCATCCTCGGTCGTCCCCTTCTCCTCCTGCCCCCAATCCCTCCCCACATCAGAGTCTTTTCCAATGAGTCAACTCTTCGCATGAGGTGGCCAAAGTACTGGAGCTTAAGCTTCAGCATCATTCCTTCCAAAGAAATCCCAGGACTGATCTCCTTCAGAATGGACTGGTTGGATCTCCTTGCAGTCCAAGGATCTCTTCTGCTTTACTGGCCCTTATCTATTTCTCACTTCCACTGTATAGTCATAAGGGATTTGATTTAGGTCATACCTGAATGGTCTAGTGGTTTTCCCTACTTTCTTCAATTTCAGTCTGAATTTGGCAATAAGTAGTTCATGATCTGAACCACAGTCAGCTCCTTGTCCTGTTTTTGTTGATTGTATACAGCTTCTCCATCTTTGGCTGCATAGAATATAATCAGTCTGATTTCAGTGTTGACCATCTGGTTTTGTCCATGTGTAGAGTCTTCTCTTGTGTTGTTGGAAGAGGGTGTTTGCTATGACCAGTGCATTTTCTTGGCAAAACTCTATTAGTCTTTGCCCTGCTTCATTCCACATTCCAAGGCCAAATTTGCCTGTTACTCCAGGTGTTTCTTGACTTCCTACTTTAGCATTCCAGTCCCCTATAATGAAAAGGACATCTTTTTTGGGTGTTAGTTCTAACAGGCTTGGTAGGTCTTCATAAAACCATTTGACTTCAGCTTCTTCAGCATTACTGGTTGGGGCATAGTCTTGGATAACTGTGATATTGAATGGTTTGCCTTGGAAATGAACAGAGATCATTCTGTCGTTTTTGAGATTGCATCCAAGTACTGTATTTCAGACTCTTTTGTTGACCATGATGGCTACTCCATTTCTTTTGAGGGATTCCTGCTTGCAGTAGTAGGTATAATGGTCATCTGAGTTAAATTCACCCATTCCAGTCCATTTTAGTTCACTGATTCCTAGAATGTCGACGTTCACCCTTGCCATCTCTTGTTAGACCACTTCCAATTTGCCTTGATTCATGGACCTGATATTCCAGGTTCCTATGCACTATTGCTCTTACAGCATCAGATCTTGCTTCGATCACCAGTCACATCCACAGCTGGGTGTTGTTTTTGCTTTGGCTCCATCCTTTCATTCTTTCTGGAGTTATTTCTCCACTCAGCTCCAGTAGCATATTGGACACCTACTGACCTGGGGAGTTCCTTTCTCAGTGTCCTATCATTTTGCCTTTTCATGGTGTTCATGGGATTCTCAAGGCAAGAATACTGAAGTGGCTTGCCATTTCCTTCTCCAGTGGACCACATTCTGTCAGCCCTCTCCACCATGACCTGCCCGTCTTGGGTTGCCCCACAGGCATGGCTTGGTTTCATTGAGTTAGACAAGGCTGTGGTCCTAGTGTGATTAGATGGACTAGTTTTCTGTAAGTATGGCTTCAGTGTGTCTGCCCTCTGATGCCCTCTTGCAACACCTACCATCTTACTTGGGTTTCTCTTACCTTGAGTGTGGGGTATCCTTTCATGGCTGCTCCAGCAAAGCACAGCTGCTGTTTCTTACCTTGAACGAGGGGTATCTCCTTACCACCGAGTTCCTGACCTTCAATGTGGGATAGCTCCTCGAGGTGCTCCTGCTCCTGCGCAGCCACCACTCCTCAAGTTGATCCTCCCAGCCGCCAGCCCTGGCCTTGGGCGTGGGTGGCTCCTTTCAGTTGCTGCCCCTGGCCTCAGATTCCCGGTGTCTCCTCAGCGCCACTGCCCCTGGCCTCGAGTGCCAGGTGGCTTCTTCCAGCCGCCCCTGACCTCGGACGCGAGGTGTCTCTCCCTGGCTGCCCCTGGCCTTGGATGCTGGGTAGCTCCACCCAGCCTCCACCTTTACCTTGGATGCGGGGTGTCTCCTCCTGGCCTCCACTGGCCTCGGACACAGGGTTTCTCCTCCCAGCCACCACTGACCTGGGATGTGGGGTGCCTCCTCCCAGCTGCCACTGATCTGGGATGTGGGGTGCCTCCTCCCAGCTGCCACTGACCTCGGAGGCAGGGTAGCTCCTCTCGGCCACGCTTAGTGTGCCGGCCCGGAAGGTCCAGGCAGGTGCAATCCCAGATGGGTGACCGGGTCAGAACACAGCCTTGGATGGACTTTCCCTCCATCCCTGCTCCCATCCCCCAGCCCCTCAGTCCTGCCCCTGGGGATGGAGTGAGCCTGGCCTCCAGCTCTGCCCTCAGGGGACTCCGGGCTCTTGCAGGCTGCTTTGGTCTGCAGTTAAGGTTTGGCATCAGTGTCAGAGTCATGGGCAGCCAGAGAAAAGCTAGAGGTTGGTATCGCAAAGGTCAATATACTTAAGGGTCATTCTAGCCCTGTGTGGGGAATAGATGAGTGGGGGCAGGGCAGTGCGTCAAGGTAAACACAGGAAGAGAGTTCTGGAAGCTCCTGCATGAATCTTGGTGAAACGTGGAGGCAGTCTGGGTGAGGCGTGTGCTGTCTCTCTCTCTCCTCTGTTTACGGCTGACCTCCCCACACACAGCTGCACCCAAGCCCTCTGCTCTCAATCACACTTGGGTGCCCTGTGTCCATCCTGGTCCCCAGGGCTGGAGCAGGAGCATCCCTGAGCTCACCTCAAGTCAAATGACTCGGGTGTCACCTGGCATCCCACCGGGCCTGTGGTGATCCAGGGTCTGAGGGAAACAATTGGATGGGAGCCCAGCGAGCAAGCAGGAGGAGCCATGGAGGATGTGTGCCCTGAGTCCCTGGGATACAGGCTCTTGGGGAAGGAGGGCAGGCATCTGGAGCCCAGGTGAGCCCCTCAGTCAATGCAAGGAAGCCTCACTGAGTCAGTTTGTATTTATTGAACCAGAGTCTAGAGGACACAAGGTGGAGAGACCAGAGCAACCTGAAATATCTTATCCAGCCTCACCCTCAGCTGAAGAAGACACCAAGGGTCCGAGAGTCGTGTCTGTTGGCCCAGGCTGTTTCATCTCCTGACACACCGAAAAGTTCCTTGACCTGTTTCTGCCTCCTTGTTTCATCCTTCTTTCTTTTAATCAGCCTCTGTTCCTCCTCCACACTTGGACTCTCATGGAAACATCACCGGTCTCTCATGCACTCTGGACCCTAAGAGCTTCTGGCACCTGGTTGTGTGCTCCATCTACGGTGTTGTCACACCACTGCTGTCACCAACATATCAGCACCATTGTCATCAAGAAGCCGTTGCCTGAAGCTCTACATAGACAGTTCTTCATGAAGACGCACACATGGCCAACAGGCACATGGAAACACACTCAACATCACTGATTATAGAGAAATGCACAGCAAACTACAGAAGCCACTGCCTGAAGCTCTACATAGACAGTTCTTCATGAAGACGCACACATGACCAACAGGCACGTGGAAACACACTCAACATCACTGATTATAGAGAAATGCACAGCAAACTACAATAAGCTGTCTCCCCTACAGCAATCACAGGGGCCTTCACCTACATCTACAGTGCTCTGAGGCTGTGGAGAAAGGGAGCCCTCTACACTGCTGGTGGGAATGTAAATTGATACAACCACGATGGAAGACCATAGGGAGTTTTCTTAAACAACTGAAAATAGAGCTACCATTTGATTTAGCAATCTCACTTGTGGGCATATATCTAGAAAAAATTAAAGCTCTAATTTGAAAAGATACACATACCTTAATGTTCATAGCAGACTATTCATAACGGACAGATTAATGAACGAAGGAAATGTGGTACATGTATACATACCATGGAATACTACACAGCCATAAAGAAGAATGAAATACTACTATCTGTAACAATATGTATGGATGTAGAGATTACTATGCTGAGTGAAGTAAGTCAAAGACAAATATGTGATATTAACTTATATGTAGAATTCAGAAAATAGTACAAATGAATTAACCTACAGAATAGAAACAGACTCATAGACATAGAAAATGAACTTTTTACCAAAGTTTTGGGGAGATAGGTAAATTAGGAGATGAGAAAAACAGATACACACCAGATAAACAAAGGCCTTCCTACTGTAGTAGCATAGGACCAGTATTCAATATTTTGTAATAAACTATAATGGAAATGAATAAAAAATATAGACAAATACATACTTAGATGCTCTGTCATGTCTGACTCTTTGCAACCCCATGGACTGTAGCATGCAAGGCTCCACTTTCTAAGGGATTTCTCAGACAAGAATATTGCAGTAGGGTATCATTTCCTCCTCCAGGAAATCTTTCCCACCCAGGAATCAAACCTGTGTCTCTTGCTTTGCATACACATTCTTTACAACCAGTGCCATCTGGGAAGCCCAGATAAATACATAGATACCTGTATAATTGAAGCACTTTGCTATATACCTGAAATCAACAGAATATTGTAAAGCAATTATCCTTCAATAAAACAAACAAGCAAAAGAGTCACTACCTAAGTAAGACACATCAGCTAGGGCCAAAGGTGAGTTGATGTTGGAGGAGAGGTCTAGAGACCACCACCAAGGGAAGAATCTTCTTGCTGGGACATCACAGCCTGTGGAGGGTGAGAGAGGAGCCACCTGCTACTTCTGGATCCCAACAACCCTAACTGACTTTCTCCCAGTTTCAACCCGTTTGAACACCTGGCCTCTCACTGCTAGTTCGCCTGCTTCTCCCTTTATTCTGCCTCGAGGGACATCTTTAGTCCAAAGTAAGTGGTTTCTAATGAGAGGGGAGTTTGAGGGAGGATGGATACATGTATATGAGTGGCTGAGTCCCTTTGATGTTCGCCTGAATCTATCACAACATTGTTAATCGGCTATACTTCAGTACAAAATAAAAAGTTCTTAGTATTAAAAACAGTGATTTCTCTCTGCCTCTCATTTCTGGTTCTTGCCCCTCCTCCCTTAATCCAGGCTCCAGGCCCCTTCCTTCTCTCTCTTCATCTATCACCTACATCCATCCCTTCCCTGCTGTGCTCAATCACAGAAATGCCAAATTCCTAAGCCCCAGCTCCATCAATGTCATCTCCCTTTCTTTGCCTCTAACAACATACCTCTGCACTTTAGTCCCTCATGTGTCCCTGGACCCCGCACTGCTCTGGGGGTGGCTCAATCAGGTCCTCCTGCAGACTCTCATAGGTCTGGGTGAGCTCCTCCAACTTCCTCTCCAGCTCCCAGGCCCGCTGCCTCAGGGTTTTAGCTGCTACTGTCTTTGCACCATTGTGCAGGTGCATTGACTCCTTTATCGGGAAGCCCACATCCGCCAGAAGGAAGATCACTACAGTGGCCAAGCCTGCGATCCGGGCTCCTTTGGTAATTGGAAACCCGCCTCTATCTGCTGGATGGCTGGGACTGAGATTCTCCCAGGGCTCATACAGATGCTTGCATTGGCTGCAGAGCCAGACTGTCTCCATGGCATGGACGTGCATGTCAATGCATTGCACAGCTTCTGTGAAGTTCTCTGTTGTGTCAACAATGTGGGGGTTGCTCTTGAGTACCTCTAGGAGAAGCTTCCATTTCTTGACGACAGTTGACATCATGCGAGTGGCTTCGGTTTCTGTTGATGACCTCTTCACGTGTCAATGACACTGGTGGACACACCAGTCACAGTGGCCGCTGCTCCCAGCCCTATCCTGGTGCCCAAGAGCACCACACTGGCCCTCATGGTCACGGTGCCAGAGCCAGGCAAACGAGGGTCAGAATACTAGACACTGCACTGGTGCTGTGGGCCATCACGCTGGAGATGGTACAACCCTTATGGATCTTCTCAACCTTGTCTGCGAGCTGGTGGAACTTCCTTATGAACTGCTCCAGCTGCCATTTCACGTGAGTAAACTTATTCATTAACCGCCTCCTGTCCAGCTGCTCTTTGGGGAGTCTTTCTTGGCCCTGCTCACCCAAGGCTCTTTTCAATTCATTCAGATATTTGTGTAGTTCATCCACATCTTCCCTGTAACGATGAACGTGAAGGGGTTAGAAAGGCAGTGTGCTTGTCTGTAAAATTCACTTCATAATATCTATTCTGCATAAATACAGATATGTTCCTATAAATCATTAGAAAAGAATTTTATAAATGGAAAAATTTCTCTTTCAACCTTAAACACATTTCATACTTTATAGATGCTCCATCTTGAAATAGCTACACTTGGAATAGGTAAACGAGGTCACCTCAGGGTACTGGCAACTTAAGGGAGGTATTTGAGAGAATTCCCAGGTGGTCCAGAGGTTTCAACTCTGCACTCCCACTGCTGGCCTTGACTCAATCCCTGGTTGGAGAATGAGGATCCCACAGGCCATATGGCTCAGCCAAAGAAAAGGTATGTGGTAAAGATGTCACACAGGGGGGTCTACACCATCAGTTTGAAAGAGTTTTGGAGTGGGAACTCCACAGATAAACAAAGACAAGTAGGACTGGAGGAGAAAATCTTCATTCAGGGGCCTCAGTGTGTAGTGAGAAGTCTCCCTGCCCTTTGCCCTTGGCTACTGGGAAGTGGTCTCTAAGCCCTGAGAATTCTGGCTGATAGGAGTGTCCTTGCCTGCCTGGGCCTTTGGCCACTAGTCAGTCTGACAAGGTGATGAGTGACCCAAGGTCTCTGGGTCTCATGGTATCAGTTCTGCCATCTGGTAGACCTGGACACTAGGGCACGAGTCTGACTTCCAGGAGGGGCTGGAACTGACAAGTGAGGGTAATTTGGCTTTTAAGCAAGGTGAGTGTCCCTGATGGGCAGTACTCTGTGCATCTTGTCACACACCAAATCCAGGTCAGTAATGTGTCCTGAGGACAATGGAAGCTTCATGTGTGAAACCTGAACAGACACTGCCCTGTGGCTGATGGGAACGTTTATCCTTCCTTGTAGTAAACTGTAGCTGAGATCATGAAGCTTTCAGTGAGTCCTGTCCATTTTACAGGGAATTCTTGAACCTGAGGTTTGCATTGAGGATTCCTTAAATTTGCCACTGAAGTCAAAGTAAGGGCAGTCCTGGGCACTGTGCCCCTTACACTTTGCAGACTGGCTGTCTCCATGACTTAGAATTTTTTAAACCCCAAAAGCCAGCGCTAGAAGACACCTTATAATCATTTGGTCTGCCATCTGCTGTCTTCTAGGCATTGTGCCATTGACTTTAGTAAAAGGTCACTGGGTCCACCCACTGACCCATTTGACAGGGAAGCGGGAGATATGCTGTGAGCCCTGGCTTCCCTAGGACTCACCTCACTGACTCCTGACCCACCACCCAGCACCCTCAACTGCTCAGGGGTTACCAAACTAACTCACAATTTACCTGGCAACAGATTCACTTGCCTGCACCTGAAGACCGTGTGCAATCTGTGGAACCTCTAAAGATTCTAGAGACTTGAGGAAATAGCCATCTGAACAGCTGAGCCTCAGGAGACCAGCCCTTGCACAGCTGGTGGAGGAGGCATTTTCCTCTTGGGTAGGGAGGTGTGAGTGAGGCTCCTCAGAATCCCTCAAAGAAACCACAATCATAGCCACGCTTTGTGACCCTGGAGGGCTCCCTGAGCCATATGGTCATCCCACTTTCAGAGGACTCTACGTAGACTAGAAGAGGGTCCCAGATGGCATGAGAAGCCAGGTCCCAGGCAAGGTGTGCAGACACAGTCACCCAGGGCCCTCTAGTCCAGCATGAGGGGAGCCCATCAGGGAGGGAAGAAATGTCCCCTCTCCCACTCAGGGGACATCTGCTAGGGTCACAGTCCCTTGAGTCCTGTGTCCTTGGGGCCTACTCTCCTCACTCTAGCCCTGGTCCTGCTGCCCAAGCCTGCCTACTAGTCCTTCAACTTGGACCCTGTGCTCCACCCTGACCCCTGGGTCTGACCCTGGTGCAGGCCTCCCTGGTCCTTGGGTGAAATGATTGCACGTGGTTCCCCACCTCTGACCCAGCAGTTCACTCTGAGACCATCATCACAATCCATCAGACTGAGTTGCTATTGCCATTGGACACAGGACAGATCTGAGATTCGAAGTCTTCAGCCCACAGGCCCAGGAGTTGGGCAGGGCTAGATCCGGGATCCCACCAGCTCCTCCAGTTCCTCTCTAGCCTCTCTGCCTTATGGGCCAGCAGGACCCTGCAGGGTTGGTACAGCTCCTACATGGGGAATAGAAAGACTGTAGGCAGAAGCCCAGGACACAAAGCTTCACCTACATCTGAGACTGTATCCTTAAGCTATGTTTAGAAGCAGAATTAAGATCAGATGGCATCAACACCTAAAAAATTTACATACTAGAGCCACCATGCTTTGTAAACAACTTGTAGCAATTTATGTTCATACTTATAATATATGAGGGTGTCCATCCTTTCAGATATACCCATTCCCAGTGGTCTTTCTTTTGAAATAACCAGCTGTTTCTGACTGAGTCATTGGTGCTGGTTCTGCGTGTGGTCATCTTGCCATGGGTGGTGAGGAAGAAGAGCAAGTGTTGATGATGTTGAGCTCCTGTTTCTAAGAAAGCCAAAGAGCATCTGTTGGCTCCTCCTCCTGAGACCTGGCTGAAATGGCGGTGAGGGTATATATGGGTATAATACCATCTGCTGATAAGAGTGCTGGTTTCTGTAGGGTGGTGGTTATCACGTTCACCTAACATGCAAAAGGCCCCCGGTTCAGAGTCGAGTGGAAACAGCTTCACGTGGGCTTCCCCTGTGGCTCAGTGGGTAAAGACTCTACCAGCCATTCAGGAGATGTGAGCTCGATCCCTGGGTTGGGAAGATCCCCTGCAGAAGGGAACAGCTACCCACTCTAGTATTC
>SJYC01050819.1:0-17447 GCA_006408675.1 Madoqua kirkii | reverse complement strand
TGAAACTTCAGTACTTTGGCCACCTCATGCGAAGACTTGACTCATTGGAAAAGACTCTGATGCTGGGAGGGATTGGGGCCAGGAGAAGAAGGGGATGACTGAGGATGAGATGGCTGGATGGCATCACGGACTCAATGGACGTGAGTCTGAGCAAACTCCGAGAGATGGTGATGAACAGGGTGGCTTGGTGTGCTGTGATTCATGGGGTCACAAAGAGTCAGACACGACTGAGCAACTCAGCTGAACTGAACTGAGATCTGTTTGTAACACTTCTTTATTATTCTTTTAATCTCCATGGGGTCAGTTATAATGGTTCCTCTTTCATTTCTGATGTTAGTAATTTGTGCCTACTCTCTTTTCTCTTGGCTAGCTAGCCACCCTAGAATTTGTCAATTCTATTCATCTTTTCTCTGAGCCAGCTTTTATTTTCATTGATTTTCTCTATGGTTTTCCTGTTTTCAAATTCCATTGATTTTTGTTCTAATTATTATTGCTTCATTCCTTCTGCATATTTTGGATTTAATTTGCCTTATTTTTCTAGTTTCCTAAGGTGGCAGCTTTATTGTTTGAATTTAGAATTTCTTAATTTCTAATATATGCATCGGTGCAATAAATTTCCCTTTAAGCAGTATTTTTGCTGCATCCCACACATTTTGATAAGTTCAGTTTGTGTTCATTTAATTCAAAATATTTATATTTTTATATTTCTTTTATATTAATTTTTGTGTTATTTGTAAATATGTGATCCAATCTTCAAATATTTGGAGATTTTCCAGCTTTTTTCTGTTATTGGTTTCTAGTTTAATTTCACTATGGTTGAGGATATGCATTGCATGATTTCTGTTCTTTTAAATTCTTTAAGGTGTGTTTCGTGGCCAAGAATGTGATCTGTCTTAGTGAATATTCCTTGTAAGCTTGTGCAGAATGTGTCTTCTGCTGTTGTTTCATGAAATACTCTCTAAAGGCCAAGGATATCCTGATGACTGATGTAGCTGTTCAGTTCAACTGTATTCTTACTTATTTTGTGCCTGCTGGATTTGTCAATTACTCATATAAAGCTGTTGAATTCTTCATATATAACAGTAGATGTGTGTTTGTCCTTCCAGCTTTATTAGTTTTGCTTAGTGTATTTTGACCCTGTTGTTAGGTAGATACACACTAAGCATTGTTGTGTGTTCTTGGAAATTTGGTGCCTCTGTCATGATTCATTGACTCTCTTTACTTCTGGCCATTTTCCTAACTGTGAAGTAGGCTTTGCCTGAAATTAAAATAAATACTCCAGTTTTCTTTTCATTAGTATCAACATAGTATAGCTTTCTCCATTTTTTAAAACTTTTAATCTGTATAAGTCTTTGTATTTAAAGTGAGTTTCTTCAAGACAATATGTAGTTGGGTCTTTTTTTCCCCTCCACTCTGACAGTCTCTGTCTTTTAATTGGTATATTTAGACTATTCCAATTAAAGTGATGATTGATATAATTGAGATATTACTGACCACATTTGTATTTGTTTTCTGATCATTTCCCTTCTTCTTAGTTTGTTTTTGCCTTTCATTTTTTTTTCTAGCTTCTTTAGTTCTAATTGAACATTTTATATACCAGGTAGCCCAAGGCTTCTTTCTGCTTCCTCCCTCTCTTTTTTCCTCCTCTTAGTTCAAGGAGGAGGAATGCTGCAGACAGCTGACTAGGTCATCTTTTATATAGCTTGAGATTCATGGGTACAAATAAAGAAGTTGTTCCAAGGGATTCCTAGTTCCTTTCCTCTGTCATTGGTGGCTGTGCCTTTCATCAAGTTGGCATGTTATGATCTAAAACTCAATTTGAGCCTTGGATAAAAATAGACAAACTAGGTCTCCTTTACTTTGTAGATTCTTGTCTTTGATACCCTTGCTTGACCCATCAATATGAGACAAGAATCCCTATGTAGTAGAGCTTCACCTACCATGACTGTGTGTTGAGAGCTGGGTTACAACTTTATCTTATGAAAACTGAGAATTAATGTCCCTTACATGGTTGATTATTGCCAGTCTACATCCTTTCCTCCAGCATCTTAAAAAAATAATGATTGGTTCAGGAATGGTTTCTGAGTCCCTTAGCTACAATAACCTCTTAATACAATCTTAGTTACACTGTCATGAAGTAAGTATTATCTTTGCTAGGCTCTGTTCAGTTCAGTTGTTCAGTTGTATCCAACTCTTTGTAACCCCATGGACTGCAGCATGCCAGGCTTCCCTGTCCATCACCAACTCCCAGAACTTGCTCAAACATGTGTCCATCAAGTCTGTGATGCCATCTAACCATCTCATCCTCTGTCATCCCCTTCTCCTCCTGCCTTCAATCTTTCCCAGCATCAAGGTCTTTTCAAATGAGTCAGTTATTCACATCAGGTGGCCAGAGTATTGGAGTTTCAGCTTCAGCATCAGTCTTTCCAATGAATATTCAGGACTGATCTCCTTCAGAATGGACTGGTTGGATCTCCTTGCAGTCCAAGGGACTCTCAAGAGTCTTCTCTAACACCACAGTTCAAAAGCATCAATTCTTTGGTACTCAGCTTTCTTTATCGTCCAGTTCTCACATCCATACATAACTACTAGAAAAATCATAGCTTTGACTAGATAGATCTTTGTTGGTAAAGTATGTCTCTACTTTTTAATATGCTATCTAGGTTGCTCACAGCTTTTCTTCCAAGGAGCAAACCTCTTTTAACTTCGTGGCTGCAGACACCATCTGCAGTGATTTTAGAGCCCAAGAAAATAAAGTCTGTAATTGTTTCTATTGTTTCCCCATCTATTTGCCAATTTGCCATGAAGTGATGGGACCAGATGCCGTGATCTTAGTTTTTTGAATGTTGAGTTTTAAGCCAGCTTTTTCACTCTCCTCTTTCACTTTCATCAAGAGGCTCTTTAGTTCTTCACTTTCTGCCATAAGGGTGGTGGTATCTGCATATCTGAGGTTATTGATATTTCTCCCAGCAATCTTGATTCCAGCTTGTGCTTCATTCAGCCCAGCATTCCACATCATGTTCTCTGCTTTTCAGTTAAATTAGCAAGGTGACAATATACAGACTTGACCTACTCCTTTCCTGATTTGGAACCAGTCTGTTTTTCCGTGTTCAGTTCTAACTGTTGTTTCCTGACCTGCATACAGATTCTCAGGAAGCAGGTCAAGTGGTCTGGTATTCTCATCTCTTTAGGAATTTTCCACAGTTGGTTGTAATCCACATGGTCAAAGGCTTTGGCACAGTCAAAAGCAGAAGTAGATATTTTTCTGGAACTCTCTTGCTTTTTTGATGATCCAACGGATGTTAGCAGTTTGATCTCTGGTTCCTCTGCCTTTTCTAAATCCAGTTTGAACATCTGGAAGTTCACAGTTCATGTACTGTTGAAATCTGGCTTGGATAATTTTGAGTGTTACTTTGCTAGTCTGTGAGATGAGTACAATTGTGCAGTAGTTTGAACATTTGCTAGGCTAATAATGACCAAATGGACATTGATTCCTTGAAAGGATATTATATCTATTTATCTTCTTCTCACTACAGTAGCTTCACTGCCCTGTGTATAATAATTGCTATATATTTTTTGGCTGTATTAATAAATATATAATTGACCAGCAAATTTTCTAGTAACTCTGTTACCGAAAGGGAAGCTGTGAGAGCAGCCATCTGGCTGCCAGATAAGTTTTTCACCAGTTTTTCATATACGCACAGTTACCAGCACTGATCCACTTTTGATTGATAGACAGTCTGATCCTATATCGCCAAAGAATCAATAGGGAAGATATTTACATTTAACCCTAAATTCTTAAAGTATGTCAACAATCTTTATTCAGTAGTTATGTGGACATCTGGAAGAGGCAATATTTAAATAATTTCTCCATAACACATATTGTACATATGCAGTTTGAAATAGCTATTTGTATTCTGTATACAAATGATTATTTTTATAAAGCTAAAACACCTCAGCTATATCTCAGCTGCATATTAAAATAATGGAGTGAGAGAATCTTAAATTAACACATTCCAGCTTAATTGTTAGTATACTATGCAAAGTTAGAATTGGGGCAAATATAAAATGTACAATAGCATATGCCTGCTGGCAGATCCTTCTTCTTACACCAAGTCCTCATTTCCCATCTCTGAATCCTTTTCCTAGTAGTTTTTCTTCCTCCTAACTGACCAGTGGCTCCATATTTTCTCCACTGGGACTCTTCCTATTGCAATCTTTATTCAGAAAGTTATCTAGGGAATTTTTTATATTGAAGTGAAAATAGATTTGGGGGGGGGAGTTTAATGTGATATTCTCAGAGGAATTTTTATTTCCACAAGAAACAGAAAGACTTTAACCAAAGAATAAAACTTTAATTGTGGAATTTCCAGGATCAGTAGACTTGAGGAAGTATTTCTAAAACAGAGTTATGGGAGAAGTCGAGTGGATTTGAAAGTCGAGTGGATCTCTGAAATCTGAAACTATAGCTAGGTCAGGCTTAAAGTTTCGGAGGCAGCTTGGAGACTACACACTCTGAACCTTAGCTCAAGGCTTCTCTTTGTGAGCAGTTTCATTGAATAAATGACAGCACATGCTTTAGAAATTAGAACCTTGGATTTGAGTATGAGCTCACACAGTCTAGCTCTTAAGGCAAATTACACAAGCTCACTAAGATTTTATCTTCTTATCTGTAAAATATAAATAGGTTAGTATGATGATTAAAATATAAAATGTGGATAAAGTACTTAGTTTTTGTGCATAGGAACCTAGAAAATAAATATTCATATGTATGTACTCAAACACACTCACATGTACATACACACACACACAAGACAGAGAGAGTGTTAAATCTAACTTCTTCACCGTCAGCATTTTAGTAGCTTAGGAATAAATCTGAGGAAATCCTAGTCAGAGCATTTAAGCAACACAAAAAAATAAAAGCCGCCCAAATTGGAAAGGAAGAAATAAAAGTGTCTCTTTGCAGATGACAAGACCTTATATGTTGAAAACCTAAAGACTATACCCCCAAAAAACTTAGAACTAATAAATGAGTTAGAATAAATGAAATCAGTTAAATTTCATGATAAAAAATTAGCATACAAATATCAGTTGCATTTTGTTACACTAACAACAAACTCTCTATAAAAGAAATCAACAATCTCATTTACACAGGATCCCAAAAAATACTTAAAAGTAGATTAAACCAAGAATGTGAAGATCTGTACACTGAAAACTATAAAGCACTGATAAAATAAATTGAAGAAGACACAAATAAATGGAAAAGTCTCCCTATAGATTGGCAGAATTATTATTATTCAACGTGTTTATACTACTCAAATTGATTACTGATTCAAGGAAATTCTTATCAAAATTCAAATGGCATTTTTCACATAAATAGAAAAAAAATCATAAAATTCATAGCCAACTCAAAATGAATTAAAACCTTAAACATAAGATGTAAAACCGTAAGCATCCTAAAGTAAACAGGGAGAAAGCTTCTTGAAGTTGGCCTTGGCAATGATTTTTTTAGATATAACATCAAAAGCACAGGCAACAACAGCAGAAATAAATGAGTGAGACTACATCAAACTCAAAAGCTTCTGCACAGCAAAGGAAAGAAAAGTTGAGTGAAAAAGCAACCTATGGAATGGGAGAAAATGTTTGTAAATGATGTACTGATATGGAGTTAATATTCAAAACATTTAAGAAGCTCTCTCTGTATTAGGATTTCCACAGGCTTATTCTGTAACTCAATAGCATAAAGCTAAATAATTAAAAATGGGCAAAGGACCAGATAGACATTTTCCTGAAGACATACAAATGACAGATATGTGAGAAAGTATTCAGGATCACTAATCATAAGGGAAATGAAAATTAAAACCACAATGAGATATCACCTACATCTGTTAGGACAGCTAATTAAAAAAAAAAAAGTGTTATTGAAAATGTGGAGAAAAGGAAACCTTGGTACACAGTTGGTGGAAGTGTAAATTGGTATGACCATTATGGGAAGCAATATGGAAGATCCTTTAAAAAATTAATACTAGAACTACCATGTGATCCAGCAACCCCACTTTTGGGTATTCAGGCCAAAAGAACTGAAATCAGTATCTCCAAGACATATCTGTACCTCCGTGTGCATTGCAGCACTAGTCACAATCGGTAAGATATGGAAACAACCTAAATGTCTGTCAACAGGTGAATGAATAAAGACAGGATGGGATAGTCTCTTGGAATATTATTCAGCCGTTAAAAAAGGGGAAATCCTGCCATTTTGGCATCAGGAATGGAGTGTAGCATGCTCAGTGGATTAAGCCAGACACAGAAGACAAATACTGTATGTTCTCACCACTATGCAGAACCTGAAATAATCAGACTGCTAGAGGCAGAGTGCAGAAGGGTGATTACCAGGGACTGTGGGAAGGGGAAGCTAGGGAGGTGAAAGTTTCCATTATGTAAGATAAATAGGTTCTGGAGGTCTACACAGCATAGTGTTGGTGGTCTGTGTTTAGAGGCTAAGTCATGACTGACTCTTGTGACCCCAGAGACCACAGCCTGCCAGGCCCCTCTGTCCATGGGATTTCCCAGGCAAGAGTACTGGAGTGGGTTGCCATGCCCTTCTCCAGGGGGTCTTCCCGACCCAGGGATGGAACTGCGTCTCCTCTGTCTCCTTCATTGGCAGGCGGTTCTTTACCACTGAGCCACCAGGGAAGCCCATAGAGCACCGTGCCTACAGCTAATGAGAGTGTATCTTACAGATAAAACTGGCTAAGAGTTAGATGTTAAGTGTTCTTAGTACACGTGATAATAATAAAGTGGGTCAGAGGAAACTTTTCACAGTGATGGCTGTGTTTCCAGCCTTGATGGTGGTGACAGTTTCATATGTGTGTGCATGCTCTCTTTGAGACCCCACGACTGTAGCCCACCAGGGTCCTCTGTCCATGGGATTTCCCAGGCAAGAATACTGGAATGGGTTGCCATTTCCTTCTCCAGGGGATCTCCCCAACCCAGGGATCGAACCTGTGTTTCCTGTATCTCCTATGTACACTTATCTCCCAATGCATTGAGTTTTGTACATTAAATATGTATAGCTTTTGCTGTGTCAATCATACTTCAATAAAGAGGTTTCAAAATTAAAAAAAGAAACTATAGGAACTTCCTGGGCTGGTGCAGCCTGTAAGGGATGGGATGGAAAGTAGGGGGCAGTGAAAAGTGGCTGGTGCTATTGCAGGATGACCAAAGATGAGAATGACTGGAGCGATTAGAATGAGATGGGCTCAAGGTGAAAATGGTCAGGAGGAATAGTAGTGGAAAGAGGAAAAGGACAAATGATACCCAGGCTCAGTGAGTTTCAACTTTGACTTCTGACTCATCAGTCTGTTGTTATGAGGTGTTTAGATTGTAAAAGAAACACAAACACTACCGTCAAATAAGGAAGTGATACTGTAAATCAGATGTCTCCACTGAGCGGGTAACATTTCTAAACTGTTTGCTTGTACTTGACAGACACTAAAATGAGACCGCTAGATGTAAATTCTGTGTTCTCCCCAAAACTTTAATTGGATGGCCAGGACATCCATCATCTTGAATTTTATTTACCAATGCTAGATCAGGGGAGAATTTCCAGAAGTATGGAGACAATTTGAAGAAAACAAGCCTTCCCTAGATGTGCACTATATTAATTTGGTGCTAAAACTGATCGGGAATAATTACTGAAATATTTCTGGTTCAGTTCAGTCGCTCAGTCGTATCTGACTTAATCACCACTAAAAAGGATTTTAAAAAGGAGACATAAGATATATGTTGCAGCCTGGTGAAACAGAGACCAGACCCTGCCTCGTGACTTGAGGGTGCAGAGAACTGTGCCCTCGTGATTGTCCTAGTAAGCGTGCCGAATGGACATTCTTGGGGCGGGACATGCTCTCTGCTCCACTTCACTGCCTACCCCTGCGACCATTCCCATGGAAACAAAACAAGATGTTTCTGATCAACAGCAGAGCCTTAACTTTACTCCTTCTTTATGGTGTGCTAATCAAACTCCCCAGTATAGCTCTTCCCTAATGATCTCATGTGACCTCTGCCAATAAAAGTGCAAGCTGAAAGGAAAAATTTTGTCTTCCTGCCATGGAGAGCAGGAGGGCCCCCAACTCCCCGCTTGCCAAATTATATGTGTCTGTCTTTTCGTTAGGTGCTTGCCCCCATTTCAGGTCTTTCTCACCAGCTGTGCTGGAAGCAGGTATATAGTGTTGTGTTCCTTAAGTCAAATATCACGATTTGCAGCTTGGAGAAGTCGAGCTGCACAATAAAATCTTGATTAGTTAGAATTCTTTGCGCACTTCTCTTGCCAAGCAATCTCACAAGGGTGATGTAATACAAATAGGTATTCTGGGAAAAGTCTCGGGGTAATACAGATTCCATACAGCCTTAGAGAAGCAGAGGCTTGTCTAGGAGTGAGCACAGAGAAAAGTAATGACTGAAGGTCTGAACAACCCAGGGACCAGTAAGATCTCCCATAACCAAAGAACATTCTATTTTCTTTTTGTATTCTATACACTGAGATGGAAAAATAGAGCAATAAATTCAAGGATGCTTTTGCATTTAACATTTAAAATAAAATGTAACAACAAAAAGATTTTCTGTAGTTTCTGGTCTTACATTTAGATCTTTAATCCATAAAAATAAGCGACCCAATCAAAAAATGGGCCAAAGAACTAAACAGACATTTCTCCAAAGAAAATGTACAGATGGCTAACAAACACATGAAAAGATGCTCAACATCACTCATTATCAGAAAAATGCAAATCAAAACCACAATGAGGTACCATCTCACACCAGTCAGAATGGCTGCTATCCAAAAGTCTACAAACAATAAATGCTGGAGAGGGTATGGAGAAAAAGGAACCTTCTTACACTGTTGGTGGGAATGCGAACTAGTACTGCCACTATGGAGAACAGTGTGGAGATTTCCTTGAAAAACTGGAAATAGAACCGCCATATGACCCAGCAATCCCACTGCTGGGCATACACACTGAGGAAGCCAGAATTGAAAGAGACTTGTGTACCCCAATGTTCATCGCAGCACTGTTTACAATAGCCAGGACATGGAAGCAACCTAGATGTCCATCAGCAGACAAACAGATAAGAAAGCTGTAGTACATATACACAATGGAATATCATTCAGCCATTAAAAAGAATACATCTGAATCAGTTCTAATGAGGTGGATGAAACTGGAGCCTATTATACAGAGTGGAGTAAGCCAGAAAGAAAAACACCAATGCAGTATATTAATGCATATGTATGGAATTTAGAAAGATGGTGATGATGACCCTATATGCGAGACAGCAAAAGAGATACAGATGCAAAGAACAGACTTTTAGACTCTGTGGGAGAAGGCGAGGGTGGGATGATTTGAGAGAATAGCATCGAAACATGTATATTAACATATGTGAAACAGATCACCAGTCCAGGGTTCGATGCATGACACAGGGTGCTCAGGGCTGGTGCACTGGGATGACCCAGAGGGATGAGATGGGGAAGGAGGTGGGAGGGGGTTTCAGGATGGGGAACACATGTACACCCATGGCTGATTCATGTGAGCTTATGGCAAAAGTCACCACAATATTGTAAAGTAATTAGCCTCCAATTAAAATAAAGAAAAAAGAAAAGAGCAAAGAAGATTTTAAAAGCCAAAAAAAAATTTTCTAGTTTAACTTATGTCTATCTCAACATTCAATTGATGAATATACTCACCCTTGAGTATTGGTTGGATGTTTCATTCTCACAAGAGATTGAGGAAGAACTGGAGCTTTATATACAGGTATATTCAGAAAGACTTCCATGAGAGAATGTCAATTTACAATTACCTGACTTTCTCTTTTGCCATGATCATATCCAGTGGATGTTACCACCAACTGAAGAATTCCTTGATCCTCTTGACAGCCATAGATATCTATGGCCCTACTCTACCTCTCAAGGGAATTCTGTTTGTAGAAGGGTATAGCTGCATATGTATGGGGTAGAAACAGAGGGAAGAAGGAGACAGGATGCCTTCTACTAGGGGAAGGTGGGCTAGGTGGTAGTTCTCTTGGTTGGGAGTAGAGGGACGCATGCAAAATTCTCTTTCCTTTCCTGAAGCAGGCTTACAAATATGGAGCAGTTGCAGCTCCAGCCTGGACGTGCTCCCTGCCATGAATGACTGAGTAGGTCCAGGATAGAAGATGGAGCCAGGAAGAGCTGGTAACTTAGGTTTGGCTTAAGTGATAGGGATAGAAGAGGCTCTTAAGCTCTACTCACTGGGGTCATGTTTACATATGGTGATAAAAACAAAGACTACTAAATAAAAAACCAAGAGGTTGTATTTGCCTGCAATATGCCTGGTTTCACAACTGTGCTGGCAACAAGGTTGATTTCCATCCTTGCTACTTTGTCTTATCTCTACCACCCTCCCTCTGTTCTCAAGAGCCAAACTCCTCTGAAAGCAGCTTGTGACTAAAAAACATTTATAGTCCACTCCAGGGAGACTAAGCCCATAACAGCAACTTCTGAGTTCCAAAGGTCTTACTGTACCAGATTACTGCTTGCCTGAATCAGACCTATCTTTGGAGCTATATGACAGCCTTTACCCATCACCAGGACAGAGGGCTGCATCTTTATATTTTATTAACTGGCTATTGTTTCTGCTCAGTGTTTCATTTTTCAACTTGTGTGCATGCTAGGTTGCTTCAGTCAAGTCTGACTCTGCAGCCCAATGGATTGTAGCCCACCAGACTCCTCTGTCCATGGGATTCTCTAGGCAAGAGTACTGGAGTAGGTTTCTATGTCTTCCTTGAGTCTAACTTAATTTATATGTATAGACAGGTGATAATACACCTCACATTTGTGAGTAAACAAGCCAAAACCCAGACAGGTTAATGTGCTTGCCCAAGTTACCTAGGGAGTCAGCATCTTTATTTTGGCTTATTAATCATTTGAACCACAGAACTTTTGACCTAGAAGAAACTTAAAGATCATCTCCTAAAATCCCCTCTGTTCAGAGATAAAGAAAACAAGGTTGCAAAGGATAAATGACCTGTCCAAGGTCACACAGCCAGTTGGTAGCAGGATTAGGACTATTTGGGGTCTTCAGACATTCAGTTTGTTGTTTTGTACATGGTACCAACTACTCTTTCAACCCATATGATTCAGAATCTCCAGACAACTGTTTTACTTAATGAGCTGGGAAGGGTCAAACTTAGTGACTACAAGGGATCAGTGTAACTGACAGAGCTGATACCCAAGTATTGGGCACATGACTACCTTCTAGAGAAGCAGATATCTCCAGTTTCCAATTATAATCAGAGATGGTAAGAACTTCATGTAAAAAGCTATAGAAAATTTTCCCAACTTATAAAAGTAGCCACTTCTGAGAGAAAGGAGAAACTGTTAACTGTTACTCCAGAGAAAGGTGAGATGGCTGGCTGACTAATAGAAATAAACACTTAGTTTCAAGGGTGGTTTCATCCGTCTTGCTTTAGATGAGCCTCCCAAATGCAATCAAGGACACAGACAACTTGCAATTTGTGCTTGAATGACATTCTAATAGACAGCCATTTTCAAATAAAACTTTATCATGAACAGTAGCAAACTTCTCTGCCATAGTAGTTGATAAACTGACATCTCTTCCCCTTTCCCATTTCCTGAGTTGATTTCCTCTGTGATGGTTGGGACCTATTACCACTAAAGCTGCTGAAAATGCCATTTACACCACTTTTCCAGCCTCTCCTGCAGTTAGTGTTTGGCTTCTTACTCAATCCTGGCCAATGAATAGGCTGAGGCACTTCTGGGAAAGGTTTCCATCCCAATAGAAACAGGCTGGCAGGGAAGCCTGCCCTTCCTGCCTTTGCATGGACTCTTGCAAGGACATACTCTCTGAGCAGAGGCAGCCATCTTGCAACCATGAAGAGTCAAGCCTGAGAGTAACAGCCAGTATTCTGAGGATGGCGGAAGAAGAAAGCAGAGAGACTTTGGTTCTTCATGACTTTCTTTAAGCAGTGAGCTAACCCCAGAATTTCTGTGGTGGACTTGTCGTGTGACATGCTGGAACCAGCTTTCCCAGTGGGAATCCATTCTGCCTTAACAGCACTTAGTTCAGTTCAGTTCAGTTCAGTCGCTCAGTCGTGTCCGACTCTTGGCGACCCCATGAATTGCAGCACGCCAGGCCTCCCTGTCCATCACCATCTCCCAGAGTTCACTCAGACTCACGTCCATCAAGTCAGTGATGCCATCCAGCCATCTCATCCTCGGTCGTCCCTTTCTCCTCCTGCCCCTAATCCTTCCCAGCATCAGGGTCTTTTCCAATGAGTCAACTCTTCGTATGAGGTGGCCAAAGTACTGGAGCTTCAGCTTTAGCATCATTCCTTCCAAAGAAATCCTAGGGTTGATCTCCTTCAGAACGGACTGGTTGGATCTCCTTGCAGTCCAAGGGACTCTCAAGAGTCTTCTCCAACACCACAGTTCAAAAGCATCAATTCTTAACAGCATTGGTAGGACGAAATCATCCATGTTGAGAGTATTTATACCATGGAAATTTCAAATGCTACAAATCAAGGATGTTAATACTCTGGAGAGTCAGATGTTAAACATTTACCAGCATACCACAAGATACTATAAATCCTTAACATTTAAGCCACTTTTGGGTATTCTGGTACTTGAAATTGAGAGCCTACAAATTCAAACAGTAGCCTGGTCTTCAAAGGCTTCTCTGAACTGCACTTAACCATAAATCAAATAGTGGTATAGGGCTAATCACTCTAGATCAGGGGTTAGGTCACTAGCTGCATTATATTAGGAATAAAGTGTACAATAAATGTAATGTGCTTGAGTTATCCCCAAATCATCCCCCTTCCCCAGTCGTGGAAAAGCTGTCTTTCACAAAACTTGTCCCTGGTTTCCAAAAGGTTGGAGAGAGCTGCCCTAGATGCTGGCTAATATGGGAAGTTCATTCCAGTTAAGGACACTTGTCTCATTTGGGACTGGTCACTTTACATTGATGGCTAGAGGCTTGGGGAGGGATCCTTTGTTCACTGTGTCATTGTGGCTTTGGTGGATTTGTAACAAGCCTTCCAGAGGAGCAAGCTATGTGGGACAGGGGGATCTCCAGGTTTGGTAGCATCTAGAGTGAATGGGTTTCCAGAAGGAGAGCAGCAGTAGGAGCTTCTAGAGCCCTGGATCCCTTGGGCAGTATCTGAAAGTCCTTCAAAGTTCGTGTGATGCACAAGAAATACTTTCAAGTTGCCCGTGAGCTCACAGAGAGCATGGATTATATTATATTTCTCTTTTCCTTTCATGGGTTGAAAACAGTGATGCCCAATCATATATAAGTGGGGTACCTGGGTAAGGCAATAGGGATAAGATGTAGGGATAAGAGTGTGATGCTAAGTTTCAGTAAACCTGAATTTCAGTCTTGGCGATTTTGCCTTAGGTCAATCATACTGATTCACGATCGGTTTCCTGAGTTTTAGGGTAAAGGTTTTGGGCCAAATGTTTTAAAAGCATCGTTCCATTTATGAATCTATTTCTAAGAGGTGATATGCTTATATGATTCTGTAAAGTTACCACCTATCCATTTGTTTATACAACAACTATTTAGTGACAAAGTACATTGTTTGCATAGTGTATGAGTCTTGACTCAAGCATATCAAAGTCATGTGAAAAGTGGAAAGTGTTAGTTTCTCAGTCATGTCTGACACTTTGCAACCCCATGGACTGTAGCCCTAGCTGTTGGGCTCCTCTGTCCATGATATTTCCCAGGCAAGAATACTGGAGTGAGTAGCCATTCCCTTCTCAAAGCAATCTTCCTGGCCCAGGGATTGAACCTAGGTCTCCTGCATTGCAGGCAGATTCTTTACCATCTGAACCACCAGGGACAGACCATGGAAAAGGCACTCACTTGAGCATTTGTGAAATAAACATAATGATATGCATCCCATAGGTTGGAGGGGTGACTGATAAGATTGTGATAAATATTTTATAATTCTGTTACATCTTATTTAAAGAAGATCACTGTAAGAGACACGTGTACCCCCAATGTTCATCACAGCACTATTTATAATAGCCAGAACATGAAAGCAACCTAGATGTCCATCAGCAGATGAATGGATAAGAAAGCAGTGGTACATATACACAATGGAGTACTACTCAGCCATTAAAAAGAATACATTTGAATCAGTTCTAATGAGGTGGGTGAAACCGGAGCCTATTATGCAGAGTGAAGTAAGCCAGAAGGAAAAACACCAATACAGTCTACTAACACATATATATGGAATTTAGAAAGATGATAATGATAACCCTGTGTGCGAGACAGTAAAAGAGACACAGACCTATAGAATGGACTTTTGGACTCTGTGGGAATGGGAGAGGGTGGGATGATTTGGGAGAATGGCATTGAAACATGTATACTATCATGTAAGAAATGAATCACCAGTCTATGTTCAATACAGGATACAGGATGCTAGGGACTGGTCCATGGGGATGATCCAGAGAGATGATATGGAGTGGGAGGTGGGAGGGGGGTTCAGGATTGGGAACTCATGTACACCCATGGCTGATTCATGTCAGTGTATGGCAAAACCAATACACGTATTATAAAGCAAAATAAAATGAAAATAAAAATTAAAAAAAATGGAGAGAATGCTTCCTAACTTATTTTTTTTTGGAAGAGTTTTAGAAGAATAGGTATTAAAATCTTCATTAAATGTTTAGTAAAGCTTATTTGTGAAGCTTTCTGGTCCTGGACCTTTGTCTGGGGGGACATTTTTAATTACTGCTTTAATCTTACTAGTGATCCATCTGTTCAGATAGTCTGTCACTTCTAATTCAGTCTTCAAAGGTTATAGGAATCTAAGAATTTATCCATTTCTTCTGGACTGTCAAATTTGTTGCCATATAGCTATTCATAGTATTCTAATTCTTTGTATATCTAGGCTATCCATTTTAATTTCTCCGTTTTCATTTTTGTTTTTATTTATCTGAGCCTTCTATTTCTTGTTTTCTTTCAGTTCAGTTCAGTTGCTCAGTCATGTCCGACTCTTTGTGACCCAACGGACTGTGGAACACCAGGCTTCCCTGTCTATCACCAACTCCCTGAGCTTGCTCAAACTCCCATCACCAACTCCTGGAGTTGCATTACCAACTCTTGGAGCTTGTTTTCCTTAGGCTAACTAAAGGCTTGCCAATTTATCTTTTTAAAGAACCAACCATTAGTTTAATTAAAAATAATAATAATAAAGAAGATCACTGTTAGTATGACTATCACTGCTCATAGAGAATAGCTGCCATTTGGAAGAATGTCTGGCATCCACCTCCTGCACCAATGGCTTGCCACTTTCCGCTAAAAAGAATAATCCACTGTGTGTTGCCCCAGATGGACGGTCGCTTTTGGTGCCAGTCTCCTATTGTCACCTCCCACTGCTGTCTCTATTATGGAATCTGATGGAGCTTCATTGACAAGTCAACACTCCTTCCAGGGACTTTGAATCTTTGAATATATAACAAATGAGTCACAGTAGCAGTGAATATTTGGAGGCCAGTCATGGGAGCGACAGCCACTTTATAAGGTCCCTGCCTTGTGTCCAGGACTTTTGTTTGACATTTAGGACTCCCTTGATTCTCCACTTTCCCAAATTATGTTTTGCTTTTACTTATGAGAAAAGGTCTTATCCAAGACACCCAGAAGCATGTTCCCACTAAGAATATGCTATCTTATTTTTAATCTTTTGTATCTATGAAACTTAGAAAACAAAATCAACACCCCCCCCCCAAAAAAAGCTGTCAAGACCAAATGGTGTGACTAATGCATGTTTGAGACAACCAAATGAAGATAACTATAAACTCAGTGTCAAAGGGAAAAGTATTGTTTCACATTAGTGACCATAATTCTGTCTGAGTCAATTAAACAGTGTTAAATAACCCACAGACTCAGGTGAGAGATGGGCATTCTAAGAGAGTGGCTCTGAATGCCTGGCACGGGCACATAATTCTTCTTCCTGAAAGATAAGTAGGTGTAGGTAAAAGAGAAAACATCTTTGCCAGACTGCTTGTAGACATTACCAGTAGGCACTGAACTCAAGTTGTGTAAAAGAGCAAACAGAATTTCAGAGTTTGAGTTCTCTTTTTGTGGTTATTGGCAAAAGGAAACTTTCATCTCTAATACAAACTTGCCTGTCCTTTAGTTTCAAGGTGAATCAGCTGTCTATCCTAAGCATGTTTGATAGATCAACTGCTTAACATCATTTACTAAGCAACACACAGTGTGCTAGATCAACATGGGGTATTGAACTTTCAGTATAAAAGACATAATGTTGTTTACTTTGAAGCAATATGGCTGAGTTATATTCAATTTCACATTATTTTTCCAACTATTTTCTCAGAAGCTCTTTTAAATTTGATCGGACTTGCACACTACCTAGGATAATGAGATAGAGGAATTGATACCCCTATTGATACCAAGTTTTTTTTTTCAGGGTCTTCTAGTTCAGAAAAGTAATAACAATACCATCGACAACAACAGCAATCATAAAAAAAATACATTTATTATATGTTTTATATGTATCAGCCACTCTGATCTTTGCACGAATTAATCAAACAGCTCAATGAGTTTGGAACCTTTTTCAATCTATAAAGATGAATTAACCAAAGCTCAGAAAGAACTAACCTCTGGTTCACCTAGCCTCTCAGTGACACAGACTGGGTGAGATGTTGCTCTGACATGTTACTGGTCTCAGGAGACCAAGACTTTAACATTCCACCACTGCTAAGATATCCATGCTATTGCACACATTTGATAGAGTGAATAATACTTGTTTTGTTTTAAGCTTCAGGAAAGCTACATTATAAATTGAACTGCTAAGTTATATAGGGCGGGCTTTCCAGGAAGCTCAGTGGTAAAGAATTCATCTGCCAATGCAGGAGACGCTGGAAGCATGGGTTTGATCCCTAGACTGATCCCTTGGAGGAGGAAATGGCAACCCATTCCAGTATTCTTGCCTGGAAAACCCCAAAGACAGAGGAGCCTGGTGGGCTACAGTCCTTGGGGCTGTAAAGAGTCAGACGTGACTGAGTATGCACAAGTTATAAGGAGCAGAATTTTGTAGTGAATTTCCTTGTATCTTGATCACTGGGAATAAAGGGAACAAGTGCCCACTGGCCTTTCTGATCCCTTGCAGTTAGCCCCTAGATGGGTGCTAAATTAGAAGCCTGACCCCCTGCCTACAACTTTGAAAGTATGCATATAGGTCTTTTTATGAAAAGCCTAGGACCTGGGTATGTCTGTGTGGCCTCTCTGTGCTAAGGCCTGGGCGAGGTGAGTGGTAGCCACAGTGATTATCTGTATCTAGGTAAAAACTGTTTCTTTGTTTGCTATCACCTTTTGGACTTCATGGATGCATGTCTCATTGACTTTCAGGGCAAGATGTCTGGGGCGCCCATC
>SJYC01050818.1:0-18430 GCA_006408675.1 Madoqua kirkii | reverse complement strand
ATATCATGTAAGTATCTTCTTAAAAATCCTGCTGTGCACAGAATACTGGTTGAATAAACTGTAGTACATAGGTAAATGGAGCATTACACAGCTATAAAAAGAATGAAGAAGAAACCTATGAACTGACTTGGAGTGATTTCTAGGAGACAGTATTAAGTGAAAAATTAAGAAAATAAGCAGGAAAGGGCTGGATGACTTGTCTTTGCCTGACTTACTTCACTTAGCATAATACCCTCTAGATCCACATATTTTGTCACAAATGGCAAGAGTTCACTCTTTTTTATGATTAATATTCCATTGTGTGTGTGTGTAGGCATTTTGTATACACATATATGGATGAAAATGAATGCATATGTGTATTTGTGTGTATACACGTACATATGTATATATGAGTAAATTTAATAATTTCAAAAATAACCAGCATCCATTGGTAGATGAATGAATAAAGAAAAGTATATATACACATGTATACACACACACACCCCTACATATCTTTATTCATTCATTTACCAATGGGTGCTAGCTATGATTTCTGAAACTTGTTAACATCATAAATAAATCTATCAGAATGGGGGGAAACAAATGAACTAACTACATTACAAACAAATACTACATTTACACTGAAAGAAAGAAAGCATGAAAATACTTAGTAATTTATGAACACAGAATCTGACTAATATATTTTGATCCTTGGAGATTGAGAAGGAAAGAACTTTGGCACCAAACTTTTATATATACCAAAGCTATACAAGGACACTATGAAAACTACAGGCCAACTTCTCTGAGAAATATAGATGCAAAAATCTTCAACAAAACACTAAAAGACTAATTTCAATAGCACACTAAAAAGATCATACGCCATATCTATCCCTGAGATGCAGGATGGTTCCATAAAAGCCATATATGACAAGCTCACAGCTAATGCAGTCAATGGTAAAAAGCTAAAAGCTTTCCTCTAAGATCAGGAACAAGACAAGGATGCCCACACTTTTACCAATTTTATTCAACCTAATATTGGAAGTCCCAGCCAGAGTAATTAGGCAAGAAACAGAAATAAAATGCCTTTGAATCAGAAAGGAAGATATAATATTGTCTGTTTTCAGAATACAAGATACTACATATAGAAACCCTTAAGTCTCTACCAAAAAACTTTTAGAACTAATAAAGTCAGCAAAGTTGCAGAATCCAAAACCAACATAAAAAAATAACTGCATTTCTGTACACTAACGATAGACTATTCAAAAAAGAAATTAAGGAAACAATTCAATCTAAAACAGCATCTAAAAGAATAAAATACTTTAGAATAACTTTAACCAGGTGAAAAGTCTTGGACACTGAAAACTATCAAGACATAGATTAAAGAAACTAAAGATTACACAAATAAATGAAAAGACGTCTTTTGTTCTCAAATTAGAAGAGTTAATATCATTACAATGTCTATACTACACAAAACCATTTATACATTCAATGTAATCTCTATCAAAATTCCAGTAGCATTTTTCACATAGGGGAAAAAAAAAGTCCTAAAATTCACAGGGAACCACAAAAGATCTCAAATAACCAAAGTGATCTTAAGGAATAACTAAGCTGGAATCATCACATTTCCTGATTTCAAACTATATTACAAAACTATAATAATCCAAACAATATGGTATCAGCATAAAAACAGACACAGAGACCTAAGGAACAGAATCATAAGCCCAGACATAATCTACACATATATGGTCAACTATTTGTTGACAAAGGTGCCAAGAATATACAATAGAGAAAGACAGTTTACTCAATAAGTTGACACTGGGAAAACTGGACATCCCTGTGCAAAAGAATGAAATTGAACCCATGTCTTACATCACACACACAAATAAACTCAAAAATGAATCAAAAAATTAAACTTGAAAAATAAAACTGGAAACAACAAAACTCCTAGAAAATATAGGGGGAAAGCCCCTTGACAATCAGTGATGATTAATTGAACACCAAAAGCACAAGCAACAAAAGCAGTAACAAATAAGACTACACTAAACTGCAAAGCCTCTGTACAGCAAAAGAAACCATCAACAAAATGAAAAAGTAACCTTCAAAATGGGAGAAAGTCTGTCCAAACCTTATCTGATAAAAAGTTATTATCTAAAACATATAAAGAATTCATAAATCAATAGCAAAAACAATCCAGTTAAAAACGGGCAGGGGACTCAAACAGATATTTTTCCAAAGAAGAGGTACTGATGGTTAATAGGTACATGAAAAGACATTCAATATCACTAATCATCAGGGAAATGCCAATCAAAACTGGATGAGATATCACTTCATACCCATTAGGATGCTATCATCAAAAAGATAAAAGATAAGTGTTGGTAAAAATGTGAAGAAAAGGAATCCTTGTGTACTCTTGGTGAGAATGTAAACTGGCATAGCCACTGTGAAAAACAATATGGAAGGTCTAGCGGTGGTCTAGTGGTTAAGAATCTGCCTCCAATGCAGGAACACAGGTTCAATCCCTGGTCCCCAAGATTCCACGTGCAGCAAGGCAACTAAGCCTGTGGGCCCCAAGTACAAAGTCCACACTCTAGAGTCCAAATGCCACAACTACTGAGACTGTGTGCTGCAGCTACTGAAGCCCATGCACCTGAGCCCACGTCCACAATAAGAGAAGCCACTGCAATGAGAAGCACATGCACTGCAACCAGAGTGGTCCCCACTCGCTGCAACTAGATAAAGCCCACGCACAGCAATGGAGACACAGCACAGGCAAAAGAAACAGAAACAATCACACAAAAACAGTATGGAAGAGTCCTGAAAAAATTAAAAGCAAAACTACCACATGTTCCACCAATTCAGCTTCTGGGATTATATCCAAAGATGATGAAATCACTATAAGAGATACCTGCACTTCCATATTCATTTCACATTGTTCATAAAAGCCAAGATATGGAAACAGCCTTAGTGTCCATCAGTGAATGGACGGATTTTTAAAAGTATATTTTATACACATACACAAAAAAACCAAAGAATATTGTTCAGTCACACACACAAAAATAAAACCCTGCCACTTGTGATAACCTTGAAGGCATTATGCTAAGTCAGAGAAAGACAAATACTGTACATATATATTACACTTATACGGAAACATTTTTACTAATATAAATATTTTACTAACAGAATTGCATGGTGGTTGCCAGGGGCTGTGGGTGGGAAAGTGGGAGATATTGGTCAAAGGATACAAACTTTCAGTCATAAGATGAGTAAGTTCCAGGAATCTAATGTATAGCAGGGTACTATGGCTAACATTAACCTTGAAGGCATTATGCTAAGTCAGAGAAAGACAAATACTGTACATATATATTACACTTATACGGAAACATTTTTACTAATATAAATATTTTACTAACAGAATTGCATGGTGGTTGCCAGGGGCTGTGGGTGGGAAAGTGGGAGATATTGGTCAAAGGATACAAACTTTCAGTCATAAGATGAGTAAGTTCCAGGAATCTAATGTATAGCAGGGTACTATGGCTAACAATACTATACTGTACAGCTGAAAGTTGCTATTAGAATAAAGCTTTAATGTTTTCATCATAACAACAAAGTGGTAATTATGTGAGGTAAAGGATACATTAACTAATCTCATTGTGGTAAATATTTCATAATACATATGTTTATCAAATCATAACACTGTATACTTTAAATTCACACAATGTTAACACCAATTGTATCTCAGTAAGGATTAGGGGGAAAAAAAGAGAGGTGACCCAGTACAGATAATCCAAACTGAGTATCATGCAAAAATCACTTGAAATAGACACATCTTCTTATGGCTATTTTAAATAGCTTATTAAAATTATTTCAATCACTAGAATTTATACAACATGACAAGTTAATAAGCATGTAAGTACACCAAACCGAACTGGGAAAACAAACTTTAAAATGGTCTCTGCACCCAAAGTTCATAGTAGCACTATTTACAACAGCCAAGACATGGAAGCAACCTAAGTGTCCATCAATAGATAAATGTATAAAGAAGACATGGTATATACAATGGAATATTTATCATAAAAAGAATAAAATATTGTCATTTGCAGCAACATGAATGGATCTAGAGAATAGCACACTAAGTGATGTCAGGGAGACAAAAAAGACAAATATTGTATGATAGCATTTATATGTGGAATTTTTAAAATTATACAAATCAATCTATATACAAAACAGAAACAGACTCACAGATGAAGAAAACAAACTTAGAGTTACCAAAAGAAAAGAGAAGGGGGCAAATGATAAATAGGAGGATGGGATTAACAAATATGAACTACTAAACAGAAAACAGAAAAGCAATAAGGAGACTCTGGTGGCTCAGATGGTGAAGTGTCCGCCTGCAATGCGGGAGACCCGGGTTCAACCCCTGGTTTGGGATGATCCCCTGGAGAAGGAAATGGCAACCCATTCCAGTATTCTTGCCTGGAGAATCCCATGGACAGAGGACCCTGATAGGCTACAGCCCATGGGGTCGCAGAGAGTCAGACACGACTGAGCAACTTCACTTTCACAGGGAATAATATTCAATGTCTTATAATAGCCTATAATGGAAAAATAATTATATATATATATACACACATATATAAATCCAGATCACTTCACTGTAAACCTGAAAGTAACACAATATTGTAAATCAACTATACTTCAATTTTAAAAACTTAATATATTAATAATTCACACATTAACAAAATAAAAAATAAAACAAAATCAGATATGTATGATTTTAAAATAATTCATCTCTACTAATCTACCTGGTTTTAAATATACTATACATAATACTTTAAACCAAAATCTACAGAGTTTCATAGATTTTTAACAAAATAAATGGCCCCAAGAACTTCAAGTTGCCCTATTATTTTCAAAACAATAATAATTAAAAGAATAGAACTGGTTTATCAAATAAATTGCCATGCTACCCAAGTTTCAAAAGTAGTATGCATATATTACAATTAATACACTAGCTGCTTCTGTCAAAAGATCCATAATCAGAATAACCTATTACTAAGCAATGAAAATTAAATTGACAAATGAAAATCCTTTCATTAGGCACATGTAATATTACGATTACTAACTGAGGCTAAACAAGGTGCAAAGGAAAAACTGAGTTCATATGCATGCTATTTAGCATACAACAAACATGATTTTTAACTTTAAGTTTGGCAGACAACCATCTCGAATATTCTAAATTTTAAAAATTACCCAAGGTTGCAACAGTCATCATTCTAATATGGAAATTCTGTGATTCATATATTACAATTAATACACTAGCTGCTTCTGTCAAAAGATCCATAATCAGAATAACCTATTACTAAGCAATGAAAATTAAATTGACAAATGAAAATCCTTTCATTAGGCACATGTAATATTACGATTACTAACTGAGGCTAAACAAGGTGCAAAGGAAAAACTGAGTTCATATGCATGCTATTTAGCATACAACAAACATGATTTTTAACTTTAAGTTTGGCAGACAACCATCTCGAATATTCTAAATTTTAAAAATTACCCAAGGTTGCAACAGTCATCATTCTAATATGGAAATTCTGTGATTTCTGTGTAACAGTTAGATTTCCTGTTTTCACTGTTTTATTTTTACCAACCATATCAGGTAAATATCCCGAAGAATTTCTTCCTGGTATACTTCCTGGTTAAATGACTAATATTTGGCATACTGTAATTAATATTATTCTCATTTATTAAAACACAACATTAAGAATTCAACTTCCCTGGTGGTTCAGATGGTAAAGCTTCTGTCTGCAATGCTGGAGACTGGGGTTCGATCCCTGGGTCGGCAAAATCCCCTGGAGAAGGAAATGGCAACCCACTCCAGTACTCTTGCCTGGAAAATCCCATGGACAAAGGAGCCTGGTAGGCTACAGTCCATGGGGTCACAAAGAGTCAGACATGACTGAGCGACTTTACTTTTTTTTTACTTAATACTACTTAAAATACAATATTTTAAAATAAATCAAATATTTAAAGTCTAAATTGTACCCGTAATGGCCTATGAGCACCACAAAAATCATTCTCTCTCCAGAAACATACATTATCAAACTTTCCCCTCCTGTATTCTCTCCATTCACATGCTTCTCCAAAAAAAGAACTTCCTATAAAGGCTTCCCTACAGTAAACAAAAGAAAAATTCAAACTAAAGGATGCTTACTATTACAGAAAGTTGAAGAAGAATGCTAATTCAGCCTCCATTTCTCTACCAACATCCAGATAGCTGCAGTAAGTCTTTTGACTTCTAATCTGGGTCCTTTTGGTTGGGAACACCGAGTTGTCCAACACAAAAGAGAGTCTGGAGCTATTATTTGTTTGCTATTTCTCATATAGCCAAGGTATTTAAACTACAAACTAGAGAAAGGAAGTCCTAAATATTAACACAATCTGTCTCTTGAAAATTACCTCCCTTTCCATTTCAGTAAAAACACAATTTCAACACTAAGTACAGATAACCTATTATATATTAAAGCACATATCACTAGCATGCACAGAAATATTAGAAAACCAGATCTAACTGACTATGCCTGTTTTTAACTATGAAAAAAATTTTTTTTCTAAAAACAAAAGTCGTCAACAGATTAAGGCCAGGTTTTCATGTACTTTCACTCTAAAGACTAGGAAATTAACAAGGAAAAAGGAATGAAGGAAGAATTCATGTAAATAAAGAAAAATTAAAGACTTTTTGCTAATATACCTGAAATTTCTCCTGCTTGTTCACCTGATATTTAGGATAAAATGCATATTAACTGATAATGAACAAAAAATTTAAACTTTAACTGAGATATTTTATTTGAACTCAAATGTAAATGATTAAAAATACTTCTTAAAACTGCAATTTTTAATTATATAGCAGTAAGATTTCTTTACTATTATTCATTGATTTAATTAGTATTCAATCTAGGCACTATAAATTTAGCCTTTATAACAACTGACATTTTTAAGAGTTTTACAGGTACCAAGCAATGAACTTAACAGTTTTTCCTGTAACAACCCTATGAATATGCTTTCCTTAGCCTCATTTTACAGGTAAGAAAAAAAAGAAACTCAATGTAGAAGAATTTCCCCATGGATATATAACTAATTGTAAGGACTAGGTTGGAAATTGAATTCAGATAATGATGCTAGTATTAGGTGACACCAGTACTTCAATCACTGTTCCAGGCACTCACAATGAAACTCTGGAAGACATACACAAGGCAAAACAGGTTACTAATATAATGAAAGTACAAACAAAGTGCTCTGAAGTGTAACAGACAAGGTCACTGCCTACTGGAAGTTTTCCTATTAACAGAAAAGTCAAAATAGTTTGATGCCAGTTTAAGTAGCAAACAAAAAGTGTCTCATATATACTAACTATATTGGAAATGTCATATTTTAAAACCTAGAATCCATGAGAAATGGCACTCAATTTTATTTCAATTTAAATCCTGTCAGGCTATATTCAGAAAACAGGATCTCATCTCTTGTAATCTTTTAAAATAAGAACAAATAAGTTACCTGCAAACATACAAAGAGAGGAATTACAGACATTAAATCTGTCTTTAAAGAAGGTATAATTTAACAAGAGAAACAAAATAATTCTTCAAGTGGGCCTATAAGACGAAGATTTCATGTCCCTAGGTGAAGTAAAACTGGAATTTAGGGAAAGATTTTTAGTCTGCACATACCATCTACCATTAATGTTCGTTCTCTTTCTATGAAAAGGAAAAAAAAAGCCAAAATCAAAAGAGGTTAAAAACAAAATTCAAGGAGTAAACAAGAGGTTCTACTTTTTAGAAAAAAGGCTGATTTCAAGAGAGATTAAATTTAAGATGTATATAGTATCCAGAAGACTGAGGGCAAGAAATCTAGTTTATAATGAATCAATTTAATATTAAATAGTCAGGGTAGATTAGCTGCAAAAGAAAAAAGATGATTGTTAATGAACTACCATGAGAATCAGAGCGACCTGGGATCTCTTCATCCTAAACAACAACAAAATGTTTACTTTCACCTTTTTTACTGCACTGATTCCTGAGATAAATCTACAAGAGGCTTGTAGGAGGTGATTAAAGCTTGGTCTATGGAAACACACTTTAAAATTCAGTAAACCTGAGCAGCAAGCTACATGATGGCATAGGACATTCTTATCTCTGACACATTAACTCACCTCTCCTTTAAAATAATAAAAGCATTCACCAAAATTTTATAAACACTGGCCATCTAGGTGCATAAATAAGTCAGTATACTGTATATACTTTGAAGTTCACACCACTGCTTACATATTAATAGATTCTGAATGCCTTCTCAGATAAGGTTGTTAGAATTTACATTAGAGGAGCATTCATATGACTTTAGGAGATGTCAGAGAACGAAATGTTACCATCCAAAAATCTCCCATTAGAAAAATTTCCTTAGGCTGATCTTTATTTTCTGAACACCAATGTTCAACTGCTGGGAGACTCCGGTGGCCCTCTACCACCCTCAGTACACTCTCTCCTTTGAGCAC
The DNA here is from genome assembly GCA_006408675.1 of Madoqua kirkii. Taxonomy (NCBI): domain Eukaryota; kingdom Metazoa; phylum Chordata; class Mammalia; order Artiodactyla; family Bovidae; genus Madoqua; species Madoqua kirkii. The sequence goes on along the minus strand of SJYC01050818.1, from coordinate 9,906 downwards.
TGAAGCAAGGTTAACATTTAGAATTAGAATCTCTAAAACTCCTAGTGTCAAGTGCAATTTAAGGCATATATGAGTCACTCTACAGGGAAGGAACAGACTATTCAAAAGCAAAGTACTTGGTTGGCACTAAAAGCAAATTCAGGTACTACATGACTACACCATATTAAATAATGATTACTGGGTTCTTTTCTAATATTTATTGAGTGACAAACGTGACAAAAAATAGTCAAAAGTGGATAAAAAGAAAACCTGGGGTATCTATTAAACTGTTTAGTTTGCTTCACTTATACATGCAAAATTAAGTAACTCACAACTCTTAAGAGATAGTTTAATAACTATTCAAGTTGTAGCAAAAATCATGAGCCCTATAAGTATATTTAGATATAGACTATTATGTGCAATACTGACCTAAAGCTTGAAATCATTATAATAACTACAGAAAATTCTTTTAAAAATTACAGTTAAGGAAGAAAATGTCAATATTCTGGTAAGAAGCAAAAGTCTGGGGCCCTCCTTTCACTATCTGGGGAAGACAAATGAAAAACACGACACTTCCATTTAAACTTTAACATGAACTACCACAAATCAAAGAGGAGTTTTACTGAAAAACAGTAATGTAACTTTTGGTAATTAATACGAACAATCTAAAAAAAACAGAAGTCTCCCAGGACTTCTACACTCAAAGACGGAGGGCAAGGATGGCAGGAGTGAACCATTAACAAAGTTAATATATGCCTTTCTCTTTCCAAAGTTATTCCCAGAGAACTTAAAGAAAACTAAATGAAAAGCGCTTTTTCACTATATTTTTACTACGCGCTAGTTGTTGACAGCAAACAATGAGTAACTGTTTTAACTTTTCTTTAAAGACAACCACTCTTTTTAACTACAAAAACTTGACCTTAACTCAGAGGAAGAAATGAAACTAATCCCAGCTATTTCTAAACTTAACAATTAAGACCCTATGGACTTCAGCAATAAAAAGCCCCCCACACATTACACAGCAACGACATTGTTAAACCACCCCAACCCAAAGATGTCAGATTAAAACTTGAAAAAATCCTACAAAACATTCTAGCTTCCGTGTGTAGTCTCTGTAAACATTAAGTAGCTCAATGACCCAAGTGCTGTTGCCGCCTCCGTTCTCAAAGGCCAGGTCGGCCGACCCTAGAGAGTGGGGACCTCCCGCTGGGACGTGGGGGAACCCCCGCAAGGGCGACAAGGTTTTCTGGGCCTCCGCCCGCTGCTCTGGGCCGAGACCGGCTGACTCAGGGGCGCGGACTCGGCACGGGCGGCGAGGGAGCCTCCCTCACTCACCGTGAAGCGCTGGTCGCCGACGCTGCCCACCGAGAAGCAGTGATCGCCGGGATTCACGGCCCCGGTCAGCACCTGGTGCAGGTTCATGTCTGCGCCTCAGTCCAGCAACGGTCGTCGTGTCCGGCTCATGCCCGGGGTCAGCGGTTGCTTCCCTCCCTCTTTCCTTCACGGGCGGCGGCCGTTCTGCAGCGACAGGCGCCAGAAGCCGGAGCCGCTCTGCTGCGGCCCGCAGCTCATCCCGAGCCCCGGCCTGTGCGGCCCGGAGGGGGCGGGCCAGCGAGCAGGCGGAGCGCCGCGCTCGTCCGCGCACCTGTCACAGTCCACACGGGCCCAGGTGAAGCTCTGGGTCGACCCAGCGGCCGCGACCCCCAGCCGACTTACCGGCCAGAAGGGCCAGGCCGTCCACAACACTTCCCTGAGGTCTGGGTGGCTGGCTCGGACCGAGCCCGAGTGTCGCAAGCAGCACGCACTCGCCCTCCCCACCTGACCTGGCCTTGCAAGCCCCGGCGTCCGCCACCCCCAATGGCCTCGGCGGCTCCCTACGCGTCGCTAAGTCCCTTTGGCCGAAATATCGCGAGATTCTCGGGGCGAAAAGGAATACTGCAGTAAAGGATTCACTTTTTTACCAAGGCTGACAGAACTGCAAGAGGAAACGCCTCTTTGAGGGAGATGTTAGCCAATCCCGAGCTCTAGCCCTCCTAAGGCTCCACCCACTGCTGAGCATAAACCAATGTCTTAAAGGTTTGTGAGGGACGCTATGCTTTTGAATGTTCAACGTCAGGAGCCAAGTAAAAACCCTTGGATAAGGTTAAGGGCTGTCAAATTATGCTTTAGGTTAGGGCTTATTCTGACTGTTGGACTAGAAAGCTTAAAAGGGAGAAATACATTATAAACATACTTGCGGTGTCCTCAGTCCTGGTAGAGACTACAAGTCCCAACAAACACCGCTCCTCCGGCGGCCCGCGAATACTACTGAATGGGAACCCTGCGGCTTCTCTGACCCGCACTGTAGTTAACTCTGGCCGGACGCGCGTTTCCATTTTGCTAAAAAGGAAAATAAACCCTTAACAAGCGCTAAAATGAGGTGTTTTCACCAAAGTTCAACATAACATTCGTTTTTAAGTTGTGGTAATAATAATACTGCACCAGCTCTGCGTTTAGCTGGTGTTTCGGAAAAATCTGATTCTAAAGTGGTGTCATAATCCCAACTGTGAAATTCAACTCATTGTGTTTTGACACAAGTTTTGTATTGATAAACATCTGCTTTTGTCTCCGCCCATGTACCGTAAGCCTCTTAAGAGACAAGCTGTCGTGTATCCCAGTGTCCAGTGCAAAGTGCACTTCACGATCTGGGTGTTCAGTAAGGGGGAAAAGAGTGAATGTAAATAAGAACTTGCCAGTAAAAAGAAAGCGGTCGCCTCATGTGAAGAACTGACTCATTGGAAAAGACCCTGATGCTGGGAAAGATTGCAGGCGGGAGGAGAAGGGGACAACAGAGGATGAGATGGTTGTGTGGCATCACCGAGTCCATGAACATGAATTTGAGTAAGCTCAAGAGCTGGTGATAGACAGGGAAGCCTGACATGCTGCAGTCCAGGGGGTCGCAAAGAGTGGGACACGACTGAGACTAAACTGAACTGAAACCGATTTTTACTTTTATACCCTTTTTGGTGGTAAAAACAAACAAAAAACTCTTCCCACTGACAGTTGGATGAGAAAAGTACCGGTAATTTTTATTATTATTATTTTGCTTTCCTTAAGTTTTTTGCAATAATATTCCAGTTGAGCTGTTTCAAATCCTGAAAGATGATGCTATGAAAGTGCTGCACTCAATATGCCAGCAAATTTGGAAAACTCAGCAGTGGCCACAGGACTGGAAAAGCTCAGTTTTCATTCCAATCCCAAAGAAAAGCAATGCCAAAGAGTGCTCAAACTACCACACAATTGCACTCATCTCACATGCTAGTAAAGTCATGCTCAAAATTCTCCAAGCCAGGCTTCAGCAATACATGAACCATGAACTTCCTGATGTTCAAGCTGGTTTTAGAAAAGGCAGAGGCCCAGAGATCAAATTGCCAACATCCGCTGGATCTTGGAAAAAGCAAGAGAGTTCCAGAAAAACATCTATTTCTGCTTTATTGACTATGCCAAAGCCTTTGACTGTGTGGATCACAATAAACTGTGGAAAATTCTGAAAGAGATGGGAATACCAGACCACGTAACCTGCCTCTTGAGAAATCTATATGCAGATCAGGAAGCAAGAGTTAGAACTGGATATGGAGCAACAGACTGGTTCCAAATAGGAAAAGGAGTATGTCAAGGCTGTATATTGTCACCCTGCTTATTTAACTTATATGCAGAGCACATCATTAGAAACGCTGGGCTTAAGAAGCAGAAACTGGAATCAAGATTGCCAGGAGAAATATCAATAACCTCAGATATGCAGATGACAGCACCCTTATGGCAGAAAGTGGAGAGAAACTAAAAAGCCTCTTAATGAAAGTGAAAGAGGAGAGCAAAAATGTTGGTTAAAGCTTAACATTCAGAAAACTAAGATCATGGCATCTTGTCCCATCACTTCATGGCACATAGGTGGTGAAACACTGTCAGACTTTATTTTTGTGCATGTGCTCCAAAATCACTGCAGATGGTGATTGCAGCCATGAAATTAAAAGATGGTTACTGCTTGAAATGAACTTTATGACCAACCTAGATAGCATCTGTCATAGTAAAATAATTAGCTTAATCAAAACTGAATATTTTACATTGAATTGGAGTACTTCACAAACCTAAAATGTGACCATGGCTTGATTGCAGAGAGAATAAAAGACCCATATATTGCAGTGGCAGAAAATTTGATCAAACTGCTGGGTCTCCACAACTCAGAAGGCAGGTCGAATTGTTGGTGAGCCCATGGCACGCGCATGCCTTCAGTTGTGTCAACACTTTATGATCCTATCAATTGTAGCTCATCAGGCTCCCCTGTCCAGGAGATTTTCTAGGCAAGAATACTTGAGTGGGTTGCCATACCCTCCTCCAGGTGATCTTCCTGACCCAGGGATTGAACCCACATCTCTTATGTCTCCTGCATTGGCAGATGGGTTCTTTAACACTAGCACCACCCACCTGGGAAGCTCTGCTCTAAGTGAGGGTGTAGGAAATAAACTGTGCTGCTTTTACTTTCTGCTTTTAGCAAAATGCTAAAAAGAAGGTATAAGCTCTGGGTAGAATTGGTATGTTTGCAAACAAAAATGAAGGGAATAAAGAAGATTCAGAAATTTGGGGATTCAAACTTTTAGAATATGGGTTCTATGCCACCAAAAATTAAAGATAAGATTGAGAGAAGTTTGCTAAGGAGTGTACTCTTCAACTTATTTCTAAGGCAAAGATCAGATGTGTGCAGCTTACATCCATGCCCTGTGTTTCTGACAAACTCAGGTTAAGAGAGCAGGACAGGGGATGAGGAAGTAAAACAAAAAACCAAATCTGGGTTGGGACTATGCCTAGGAAAGAATTTTGTTCATGTTTTGAGGCACATAGAACTGACTAGAGACAAATAGATGAGAGATCTACTAAGTTGTAAGATTTATGTTGCCAAAGAGATCATGAACCCAGCCCAAAGAACAACCTTTCAATGTTGGAGCCTTAGAAGACCTCTTATTATGGTATTATTATGTCCTTTTTCCATCACTGGGTATCTAAAGGGCCTGAAAGGGAAGCAGATAGATTGTATTGTTAATCTACAGGTGGCTGGGATGCCAGGATCCCACACTCCAGATCTGATGGAAGGCACTGGGCATCCTTTCCTCCTGGGAGTTGGATATAGCAATGGCACAGTGCAGAGAAATTCTTTTTCCTAAAAGAAAATCACATTCACTTTGTCTTCAAAGGTGGAATGCTACCAGAGGATAGACTGCTACAGACTTCTGGCTATTCATCCAATTCATGTCTTTGTTTTCATGGGCCTGGATTAGACCAAATGCCCCATTTTCCCTTGAAGAGAGAATAGCCATGTGACTAGTTCTAGCCAGTGGAATGCAAGCAACCACGATCTGCTTAAAACAAAACAAAACAAATTACCCATACTTGATGCCCAAAACTTGCATATTATGGGAAGGCGCACAGTGGCCTTGGAAATTGTATTTTGATGATGAAAATGTAGGGAAGAAGCTTTGCTGTTGGGGGAAAGCTGTATGCTTATTGTGAGCACCTGTGTGGGGTTTCATATTGGCTACACATGAACTTCCATTGAGTTCAGCCACTAAGTTCAGTGGTCTGCATGTTATAGCAGCTCATGCTACCTGATACCAACATAGATGTGCTGATAAGGAGAGTATGGAATAGTGCACACAGTAGGAACCTATTTTATAATTTTAAAAAGCACAGGTATGGAGATCCCTTTAAAAGCTAGGAATAAATCTACCATATGACCCAGCAATCCCACTGCTGGGCATATACCTGAGAAGACCATAACTCTAAAATATACACATACTCCTATATTCATTTCATCACTATAATAGCCAGGACATGGAAGCAACCTAGGTGTCCCTCAGTAGATGAATGGATACAGAAGATGCAGTACATTTATACCATGGACTATTACTCAACCATACAAAAGATCAAATTTAAGTCAGTTCTAGTGAGGTGGATGAACCTAGAGCAGGTTATACACAGTGAAGTAACTCAGAAAGAGCAAAACAAATATTGTATATTAATGCATGTATATGGAATCTAGAAAAAAGTATTGATGAACCTATTTTCAGGGAAGGAAGCAGATGTAGAAAACAGACTTGTGGACACAGTAGGGGAAAGAGAAAGTGGTATAAATGGAGAAAGTAGTATCTACATATATACACTAAAATGTGGAAAATAGCTGGTCATAAGTAGCTATATAACACAGGGAGCCCAGCCTGGAGTTCTGTGAATACCTAGAGGGGAGGGATGGGAGGAAGGGAGGGAGACTCAAGAATGGTAGAATATACATATAATTATGGTTGATTCGCATTGTTGTATGGCAGAAACTGACATAACATTGTAAAGCAATTTTCCTCCAATTAAAAAATAAACTTAAAATAAAACACAAGTGAGACAGGTCCAGCATTGCTGGGCTGGACACTTCCGCACTTCTGCTTTCCTGCCCAGCCAGCGTCTGCAATGATTGCCACTCTCCAGCCCTACCTGAGTGTGGAGCAGGCCATGCTGCAGGCTGCCCTCTGCTTGGAGGATTTCTCCTCCCAGAGAGTGGAACAACACAACAAGCCAAAAGTGGAAGTCAGAAGTAGCAAAGAGCTCATTCTACAACTCATGACCATCAGCAGGGCTGAGAAGGAAAAGATTCTGATGGAATGCTTCATCAACTCTGTCAGAGTCAGCATTGCTGTGAACAGGCTGATGAAACAGGGACAATTCTATGTCACAAGTTCATGTACCTCATCATGATGCGAGCAGAGAACTTCTTCATCCTCTAGGAAACCAGTGGAGGGTACGACATCAGCTTTCTGCTGTTCATCAACTTCCACACAGAGCAGACGTATAAACACAAGTTTGTGGACTTTGTGATCCCGTTCATGGAAGAAATTGACAAGGAGATCAGTGAGATGAAGCTGTTGTCAATGCCTGTGAGCACTTTGTGGTGGAAGAGTTCCTCAAGAATGTTTAAACTGTCTGGCTGGATCTCATGGCCTTACCCCTCAGGCTCCCCCATGTCTCTGTGAAGGCATCTGGAGTGGCAGAGGTGGCAATAGCAGAGTGGAGCTGGGTTGGGGTGGGCATTAGATGCAGGAGGTGGGTGTGGTGCTTGCTCGCTGGGCCACAAAGCAGCAGTGGACCTACCCCGAGGCCACATGTGCCTGGTCAGGCTTGCTTCTGATGTGCTGGGCCAGGACAGATCATTCTTCTTAACATCTTGAAACATAAAACTCTGTGCTTGTAGGAGACTGCAACCTTTTTGTCTTTTTTTTTTTTAAAAGAAACAAATGATCTCCACCTCCAGTGACTGTGACTGGTCCCAGTGATTGTACCTTATTGTTCGTGAGTCTTCGAGGGCCTGGGGCCAGAAGGCGACTACTGTTCCTCCCCAGAACCACCCCAGGTGGGGATGAGGGAGGTTTCAGGCTTGCATTCCTCTCCCTCATCCTCCTGTCTCCTTGGGCCCAGTAGAAGTGGTAGGGACCCTCTGCCAGCTTCCTGAGCTTTGCCTGCAGTTGGCCACCCAGCACTGGCTGGGGGCAAAGGCTGAACTGGTGGCCTCCAGTGGGAGGTTTCAGGCTTGCATTCCTCTCCCTCATCCTCCTGTCTCCTTGGGCCCAGTAGAAGTGGTAGGGACCCTCTGCCAGCTTCCTGAGCTTTGCCTGCAGTTGGCCACCCAGCACTGGCTGGGGGCAAAGGCTGAACTGGTGGCCTCCAGACACACCTAGGAGCTGGGATCTAAAAGCTAGGCTGTCTTTGGCCACAGGGTCTGCTTCTTGCCTTCCCAGCTGAGAGGGGGTGCTGACTCACCTTGTCTGTCAGAGCAGTGCCTGTGCTAGACGTGGAGAGGAGAGTCCTCCAGAGCATCTCTACCTAGGCCTCCTTCCTGCTCTGGTTCCTCTGCTCCCATGCTTGCTGTATCTCTTCTTATTCCGGTGGATCCTCCCTCCCCTTATTAAAGTCTCTTTTTGCCCCTCCAGGGCTGCATGAATAATAATAATTTTTTTTTAAGCACAAGTATGTGAAGAAACTGTGGACAGTGAGGAGAGAGACTTCCTGTTATGAGTAGACAGGAGATCTTGATTTTTCCTTTTGTGATCTACCTCAATTTGACATTTTAAATATGTACCTATACCGATTCCATAAAAGTTATAAAAATATGCTTCTTTCTGAAACATAATCTTTTGCATGTTTGAAATTTTTATAAGGAATATTGGGTATTATTTGTGCTGTTACCAGAGAAATAAGGATTAATGAAAAATATGTAAGGAAAAACTTGTGAGCTCAGTGTGAATTTATTTCTTGGGAACAAAAGTATTTTGCCCCACAAAGAGCTGTGTGCTGTCAGCCAAAGGGGAGTGATGCACATCAAGGAGCCTAAGAGGATTTTTCACACTGAGGAGGACACTAGACAAAGGTGGCTGGCGTTTGTTTCATTGAATGGTAATAGTTACTGACAGCCTATTTCATAAACTGAGGGAGCTTTTAAAGATCTGAAGCAGAGTCCTGGGTGCCCCCGGCCCCTGTGGTGCCTCCCAATGGCCCCAAGAATAAAGGAATCCATATTTGTGGCACCAGTAACCCTTAACTGTACCCTGTCACTGTTCACAGCCAACCAGTTCTGTCATCCAAGTTCACAGCCTTCACCAGTTGCCAGCACGTGATGGTCTGTAAAGGGCCCAACTCGTGATTCTCATTAATGGTCATGACTGCAGGCTCTTCACTCTCAGCCCCAGGTTCCCTAGGACCCTACTCTTCTGCAGCCTTCAGGGGCATGGTACAGAGCAGGACACAAGGGCTTGTCTGGGAGTTTAGCACAGGAGGGCAGTCAGCACTGGATGGAGGGTGGCAGGGATGAGCTGTCCACATGGAAGCAGAATAAAGAGGATAGATTTGGATTCTCTTGACAGCACAGGCCACTTTAAGACAGTGATGGGCAGAAAAGCATTTAACCCTGGAACTGGGATAAAAAAAAAATTTTTTTTGGATTTCCCTATAACTGGAACACTAATCGGTCACTAATTCCCAGGAAATGGGATTTATACACAGCTCTCAATTGTGCAGCCTGCTTAGTTTTTTTGCATATAAGAATAATTTAATAGCCAGGACATGGAAGCAACCTAGATGTCCATTAGCAGATGAATGGATAAGAAAGCTGTTATCCATACATATACACAATGGAGTATTACTCAGCCATCAAAAAGAATACATTTGAATCAGTTCTAATGAAGTGGATAAAACTGGAGCCAATTATACAGAGTGAAATAAGCCAGAAAGAAAAACATCAAAACAGTATCAGTTCAGTTCAGCCACTCAGTCGTGTCTGACTCTTTGCAACCCCATGGATCGCAGCACGCCAGGCCTCCCTGTTCATCACCATCTCCCTGAGTTCACTCAGACTAACGTCCATCAAGTCCGTGATGCCATCCAGCCATCTCATCCTCAGTTGTCCCCTTCTTCTCCTGCCCCCAATCCCTCCCAGCATCAGAGTTTTTTCCAATGAGTCAACTCTTCACATGAAGTGGCCAAAATACCGGAGTTTCAGCTTTAGCATCATTCCTTCCAAAGAAATCCCAGGGTTGATCTCCTTCAGAATGGACTGGTTGGATCTCCTCGTAGTCCAAGGGACTCTCAAGAGTTCTCCAACACCACAGTTCAAAAGCATCAATTCTTCAGCGCTCAGCCTTCTTCACAGTCTAACTCTCACATCCATACATGACCACAGGAAAAACCATAGCCTTGACTAGACGGACCTTAGTCGGCAAAGTAAGGTCTCTGCTTTTGAATATGCTATCTAGGTTGGTCATAACTTTTCTTCCAAGGATTAAGTGTCTTTTAATTTCATGGCTGCAGTCACCATCTGCAGTGATTCTGGAGCCCCAAAAAATAAATCTGACAGTGTTT
>SJYC01050817.1:0-16161 GCA_006408675.1 Madoqua kirkii | reverse complement strand
GTCTCTGCTTTTGAATATGCTATCTAGGTTGGTCATAACTTTTCTTCCAAGGATTAAGTGTCTTTTAATTTCATGGCTGCAGTCACCATCTGCAGTGATTCTGGAGCCCCCAAAAATAAATCTGACAGTGTTTCCACTGTTTTCCCATCTATTTCCCATGAAGTGATGGGACCGGATGCCATGATCTTTGTTTTCTGAATGTTGAGCTTTAGGCCAACTTTTTCGCTCTCCTCTTCCACTTTCATCAAGAGGCTTTTAGCTCCTCTTAACTTTCTACCATAAGGGTGGTGTCATTCCCATATCTGAGGTTATTGATATTTTTCCCAGCTATCTTGATTCCAGCTTGTGTTTCTTCCAGTCCAGCGTTTCTCATGATGTACTCTGCATATAAGTTAAATAAGCAGGCTGACAATTTACAGCCTTGATGTACTCCTTTTCCTATTTAGAACCAGTCTATTGTTCCATGTCCAGTTCTAACTGTTGCTTTCTGACCTGCATACAGATTTTTCAAGAGGCAGGTCAGGTGATCTGGTATTCCCATCTCTCTCCGATTTTTCCACAGTTTATTGTGATCCACACAGTCAAAGGCTTTGGCATAGTCAAAAAAGCAGAAGTAGATGTTTTTCTGGAACTCTCGTGATTTTTCCATGATCCAGCAGATGTTGGCAATTTGATCTCTGCTTCCTCTGCCAGCTTGAACATCTGGAAGTTCACGGTTCACATATTGCTGAAGCCTGGCTTGGAGAATTGTGAGCATTACTTTACTAGTATGTGAGATGAGTGCAATTGTGCAGTAATTTGAACATTCTTTGGCACTGCCTTTCTTTGGAAGGGGAATGAAAACTGACCTTTCCCAGTACTGTGGCCACTGCTGAGTTTTCCAAATTTGCTGGCATATTGAGTACAGTACTTTCACAGCATCATCTCTTAGGATTTGAAACAGCTCAATTGGAATTCCATCACCTCCACTAGCTTTGTTCATATGGAATTTAGAAAGATGATAATGATAACCCTGTATGTGAAATAGCAAAAGAAACACAGATGTATAGAACAGACTTCTGGACTCTGTGGGAGAGGGAGAGGATGGGATGATTTGGGAGAATAGCATTGAAACATGTATAATATCATGTAAGAAACAAATTGCCAGTCTAGGTTCAATGCAGGATACAGGATTCTTGGGGCTGGTGCACTGGGATGACCCAAAGAGATGGTATAGGGAGGGAGGTGCGAGGGCGTTTCAGGATTGAGAAGTCATATATACCCGTGGTGGATTCATGTTGATGTATGGCAAAACCAATAGAGTATTATAAACTAAAATAAAGTAAAAGAAAAAGTAATGTATTGGGATAGTTTTCAAATTTTTTAAATAATATCTACAGATAATATAATGTACTATATCAAAGTTAATTTCCTGAATTTGATAATTGTATTATGGTTACATAAGAGACTACTCTTGTTTTTATGAAATAAACACCACAGTTTCTATGGATAAAAAACAGAATAGTGATATATGGATTAAACATAGCAATTTATTCATTCATTCCAAAAGTATTTTTAGGGGGTGGCTACCTCCTATGTACCAGGGATAACACTGTTGTTGTTGTTCAGTCGCTAAGTCATGTTTGACTCTTTGCAACCCCATGACCTGCAGCATGCCAGGCTTCTCTAGTATAGTCCACCATCTGATGGCAGAGAAAGGAAGTAACTATCACCAGTGACATCCGGAGTTCTGAGGTAGCCCTAAGGACTGGACTTCTGTGTTACATAGCAACTTCTCAGCAGCTATCTGTTTTGCATGGTAGTGATATATTTCAATGCTACCTTCTACATTCATCCCACTCTTTCCTGCCTCCACTGTGTCCACAAATCCATGTTCTAAATCTGCATATCCATTTCTTCCCTGCAAATGGGTTCATCAAGACCATTTTTCTAGATTCCATATATATACATTAATATGCACTATTTGTTTTTCTCTTTCTACCTTACTTCACTCTGTATAACAGGCTGTAGGTTGAGGGTCCTGAAGGCTACACCCGATCTCACTGAATCCCAATGTCAGTGACAAGGGCTTCATATACTAGAACCTCTCAAGGAATAACAGTGGGGTTTCTGGACACCACAGACCACATAACTATTGCACCTCATTTTTGAGGGCCATGATGAACACATCAGATAGTCAGGACCATACATAGGGGTACCTTCTGCTAGTATCTCCATGATGCACTGGATTCTGATTCAGTGCAGGAATCAAACTGATTCCTGAATCAATTTACAGGCTCACCGAGGATACAAGACTAATTGAGATGAAGAAGTTAGAAGGAAAGTGCCTCAGAAAGCATAGAAATGACTGTAATAATGGTCCCATCTGGCACTGAATCAAATCTAGAGTTGCATGAAAGAATGAATGAGGGGACAATGACACGCAGAGCTGTGGGTAATCCAGTTTTTCAATGACAGAAGCATGGTGGCAGCACACCTGATATGAGTGATGTCAGGTGCTGGATGCACATAGGGATCACTGTCAGTGAAGGACACTGGGTACCCTTCCCTGGGACTTAAGATATGCAGTGAAAGAAAAGGATCACCACCCTTGGGATTGCCTCAAATAGCCAGCATCACAAACGTTCCATTATCTAATGTCATTGTTGTTTGGGGAACTCAAAATTTGCCTCTCTTACATTTTCATCTAAATATGTGGTAGGGTTAGACACAGGTGTACTTTCAATTAACATGAAAGAGATTTTATTTCGCTTCCTTGTTTCAAGGACAGTGTTTGTTGGTTTTATTTGGAGGCCATTGGGGAAAGTTTTAAAATGCTACCACATAACATAGAGACCGTTTCATAAGAAATTCCCCTCCTGTGGGAACTGTGTAAGAATTTAAAATAAAAGAACGTCTGACACTTCTTAATTAAATACAACCCTTAGTTAGGTAGTTATGCCAGCAGATGTATTTTGCAGCTGATGAAGAAAGGAAACAAGCCTTTATGTTCCTCAGACAAGAGACAAGACTAACTGAGATGAAGATGTCAGGAAAAAAGTGCCCCAGAAAACACAGAATTGACTGTAAGTGAGGGAGAAGCATTTCCTCCTGGAGAGGCCAGTGTATGATTTGAACCCAACTGTCTTTTTTCTGTCTCTTCTCTTTTTCTTTTTCCATGCCTGTCAATGGCCATTTGGGCCCTCATGTCAAGTTACAGAATGCGTATTAGGAAGAAATACTCTCAAACCAGCAGTTCACATAAGGCAAATGATCTTTCTTCTGTTGCCTCCAAAACTATTGAATTGTGATGTTTTCTACAAAATAACCCAGCAGTTTATTGGGACTCCGGGTGAGTTGGAGCTCATGTTGCCAACAGCCAGCCTGCTCTACAGCTGCCATTGGCCTCCCGTCATTTCCTGAGAGCAGATGAGAGAGCTGAGTGTGTGCATGACTGACCCTCCAGACACACGTCTCCACCCGGGGACAAGACAGGAGAGCATGCCCTTCATTGCTTATTCATCACGGCAAGTGTCATGCAGGGAGATGGCTTGTCAAGCTAAGGTAGCATTTTGGCTCATTTTGTCACGTGGAGGATGTGCCAGGCCACTCCAATTAGCACAAAACATCCTGACAGATCAGCCCTATTAGCACATTTATATGCTGTATTAGTCCCATTGCACTCGAGAATCAATACTGCATTGATTCACTCTTAACTGTCCTCTAAAAGCTCCATGTGTGTCAGGCCTGTCTTTGTTCTTCAGATGACAGCTTCAAAGGAGACAGGACCACTGGTTTCACCTTTCCTGGCACTTGGGCACTGTGTGGCAGATGATGTGCTTTAGAAGAAAGAACACTGGATGAGGGCTGGACAGACCTGAATTTGCATCATATTTTGAAAAACTATTTCTGCTTTCCAAGTCTCCATTTCCTTATCTACAAAGTAGGAATAGCACCACTTGACTCCAGTGTTGCTAAGGTAATAAGCCAGTGAACAAACACAGAGCACTTTCACACAGTATGTCAGGGTTTTCCCACAATCAAGGAACACAACTTCTTGGTTTCTTAATAGATATATCCCTCATTTAGCTGGAGACATCACACAAAGTGACCAAGTTCAGAAAAAGGCATATGTCTCAATATGTGTGTTTTATTACTGTGTGAACACTGGGTTAGTCCTACTTCATTGTATGGTTCCTAAATTCACCTTTAAGATCACCTAGGAGATTTTACAAAGTACAATATCCCATCCCGACAGAGACTCTGATCTATGAGGTCCAGGATGGGTAATGAGCTTGGCTGGAGGCTGTGTCCCTGCCTGGAACATAAAGCTACCTCAAGCCCTACAGGACTGTGCTCATAGTGTGACAGGTTCAGGTTCCCCTTTCCCTCCCAGCACAGTCCTGAGTACCAGGCCCTGAGGCCTGATTGGGGTGGGCAGAGCTGTGCAAGGATGCAGAGAAAGGAGAAGAATAGAAACCTCCCCCAATCTGAGTGACAGCCCTTATTAGTCTCCTGGGGGTCAGTCTCTTCAACTCAGGCCCATCTTCTTGTTGCTCCAGATGGATCTTTCTGATACACAAAAATAATCACTTCCATCACCAGCTTAAAATTCCTTCCTGATTGTTGGCTTAATAATAGTGACAATAGGTAAGTTTACCTACTTCTTATCACAGAAGGGAAATCCAGAGCAGAGAGATGATCAGTCACACACAGCTAGAAAGTGAGGCAGAACCAGAAGCATTTCTCCTGGGCCCTTGCCATCATGCTCTTCCTGGAGCACTATGGCTGAGCCCTTGCTCAGGGGCCTGCCCCAGTCGGTCATTCGTGTCCCATCAGGGGCCACTTGCTCCCTCCACTGGTCACTTCCTCTCCCTGCCTTGAAGTCCAGACTGCCCTAGAGAGACTGGATGCGTCTTTTCTGTTCTCTAAAGTAATGGATTCTACACTTCAGGGGAGGCTTCCTTGACTCCCTCCCTACTGCGCAATCCCCAGTGACAGAGAAAATTGCCCAGAATTGGTACTAGCCTAGCATAGGGGAGGTCTTCTCCTGGTTTGAAGAATGAATGACTGAATGAAAGGCCTGTGGATGCCAGCAGTACAGAAGGAGGGAGATGGGGATCATCACAGTACAGAAACTCCTAGTCATGGCAAGCTGCTGCTGCTGCTGCTGCTGCTACTACTACTAAGTCACTTCAGTCTTGTCCGACTCTGTGCGACCCCAGAGACGGCAGCCCACCAGGCTCCCCTGACCCTGGAATTCGCCAGGCAAAAAAACTGGAGTTGGCTGCCATTTCCTTCTCCAGCCATGGCAAGAGCTAATGTGAAATCTGTGCCTCTCAACCTTTCCTAGGCACCATTCTCAGTATTATTTTTTTAAAAAAAGCTTATTTCATTGCAAATAAATTTCACCAAGTAACACTGTGCCAGAAATATCTAAGAGTGAGTTATGATCCTAACACATATACTTTGCTGGGTTTTGTTTGTAAGAAAGTTTGACAACAAATGAAAGAAAATCAAATGTGGTCAATTTTTCACCAATAATTTTATTTGGCCAGCAGGTAAACATAGGCTGCATTAACATCTCTATGAGAGTGCCTTTAAAATTGTCAAAATAATCGTCTCTGTGATATTTACTACCCATCCTGCAATAGTTTGTTGTTCAATATATAACAGTAGTAACAGCAAACATAAGCAAACAATAAGCAAAATTTTAAAAGTAACCTCTGGAATGTGAGAAAATGTCTACAAATCATTTGATAGAAGTATATATCCAAAATATATCTTAAAATTCATACAGTTCAAGACAAAAAAATTAAACAACCTGATTTTACAATGAACACCCATGGCTGATTCATGTCAATGTATGGCAAAAACCATACATTCAGTTCAGTTCAGTTCAGTTCAGTTCAGTTTCACTCAGTAGTGTTTGACTCTTTCTGACCCCATGAATTGTAGCACGCCAAGCCTCCCTGTCCAACACCAACTCATGGAGTTCACTCAAACTCATGTCTATTGTCTCTGTGATGCCATCAAGCCATCTCATTTTCTGTAGTCCCCTTCTCCTCCTGCCCCCAATCCCTCCCAGCATCAGAGTCTTTTCCAATGAGTCAACTCTTTTCATGAGGTGGCCAAAATATTGGAGTTTCAGCTTCAACATCAGTCCTTCCAATGAACACCCAGGAATGATCTTCTTTAGGATGGACTGGTTGAATTTCCTTGTAGTCCAAGGGACTCTCAAGAGTCTTCTCCAACACCACAGTTCAAAAGCATCAATTCTTCAGCATTCTTCACAGTCCAACTCTCACATCCATACATGACTACTGGAAAAACCATAGCCTTTACTAGATGGATCTTTGTTGGCAAAGTAATGTCTCTGCTTTTGAATATGCTGTCTAGGTTGGTCATAACTTTCCTTTCAAGGAGTAAGCGTCTTTTAATTTCATTGCTGCAATCATTATCTGCAGTGATTTTGAAGCCCCCAAAAATAAAGTCTGACACTGTTTCCCCATCTATTTGCCATGAAGTGATGGGACCAGATGCCGTGATCTTAGTTTCCTGAATGTTGAGCTTTAAGCCAACTTTTTCACTCTCCTCTTTCACTTTCATCAAGAGGCTTGATGCACTCTTCATATAAGTTAAATAAACAGGGTGACAATATACAGCCTTGACATACTTCTTTTCCTATTTGAAACCAGTCTGTTGTCCATGCTTCCTGACTTGCATATTGGTTTCTCAGAGACAGTTCAGGTGGTCTGGTATCCCCATCTCTTTCAGAATTTTCCACAGTTTATTGTGATCCACACAGTCAAAGGCTTTGGCATAGTCAAAAAAGCAGAAATAGATGTTTTTCTGGAACTCTCTTGCTTTTTCCATGATCCAGCAGATGATGGCAATTTGATCTCTGGTTCCTCTGCCTTTTCTAAAACAAGCTTGACTATCTGGCAGTACATAGTTCACATATTGCTGAAGCCTGGCTTGGAGAATTTTGAGCATTACTTTACTAGCATGTAAGATGAGTGCAATTGTGTGGTAGTTTGAGCATTCTTTGGCATTGCCTTTCTTTGGGATTGGAATGAACACTGACCATTTCCAGTCCTGTAGCCACTGCTGAGTTTTCCAAATTTGCTGACATATTGAGTGCAGCACTTTCACAGCATCATCTTTCAGGATTTGAAACAGCTCAACTGGCATTCCATCACCTCCACTAGCTTTGTTTGTAGTGATGCTTTCTAAGGCCCACTTGACTTCACATTCCAGGATGTCTGGCTCTATATTTATGATCACACCATTGTGATTATCTTGGTCATGAATCTCTCTTTTGTATAGTTCTTCTGTGTATTCTTGCCACCTCTTCTTAATATCTTCTGCTTTTGTTAAGTCCATACCATTTCTGTCCTTTATTGAGCCCATCTTTGCATGAAATGTTCCCTTAGTATCTCTAATTTTCTTGAAAAGATCTCTAGTCTTTCCTATTTGATCGTTATCCTCTATTTCTTTGCATTGACCGCTGAGGAAGGCTTTCTTGTCTCTCCTTGCTATCTTTGGATATCTGCATTCAGATGCTTATATTTCCCCTTTTCTCCTTTGCATTTCACTTCTCTTCTTTTCACAGCTGTTTGTAAGGCCTCCTCAGACAGTCATTTTGCTTCTTTGCATTTCCTTTCCATGGAGATGGGCTTGATCTCTGTCTCCTGTACAATGTCACAAACCTCTGTCCATAGTTTTCAGAGACTCTGTCTATCAGATTCAATTCCTTGAATCTATTTCTCACTTCCACTGTATAATCATAAGGGATTTGATTTAGGTCACACCTGAATGGTCTAGTGGTTTTCACCACTTTCTTCAATTTAAGTCTGAATTTGGCAATAAGGAGTTCATGATCTCAGCCACAGTCAGCTCCCAGTCTTGTTTTTGCTGACTGTATAAAGCTTCTCTATTTTGGCTGCAAATAGTATAATCAATCTGATTTCAGTGTTGACCATCTGGTGATGTCCATGTGTAGAGTCTTCTCTTGTGTTGTTGGAAGGGGGTGTTTGCTATGACCAGTGCAATCACTTGGCAAAACCCTATTAGTTTGTGCCCTGCTTCATTCTGTACTCCAAGGCCAAATTTACCTGTTACTCCAGGTGTTTCTTGACTTCCTACTTTTGCATTCCAGTCCCCTATAATGAAAAGAACATCTTATTTGGGTGTTAGTTCTAAAAGGTCTGTTGGTCCTCATAGAACCAATCAACTTCAGCTTCTTCAGCCTTACTGGTTCAGGCACAGGCTTGGGTTACCATGATTTTGAATGGTTTGCCTTGGAAACAAACAGAGATCATTTTGTTGTTTTTGAGATTGCATTCAAGTACTGCATTTCAGAGTCTTTTGTTGACCCTGATGGCTACTCCATTTCTTCTAAGGGATTTCTGCCTACAGTAGTAGATATAATGATCATCCAAGTTAAATTCACCCATGCCAGTCCATTTTAGTTCTCTGATTCCTAGAATGCCAACATTCACTCTTGCCATCTCCTGTTTGACCACTTCCTATTTGCCTTGATTCGTGGACCTGACATTCCAGGTTCCTATGCAATACTGCTCTTTATAGCATCAGATCTTGCTTCTATCACCAGTCACATCCACATCTGGGTATTGTTTTTGCTTTGGCTCCATCCCTTCATTCTTTCTAGAGTTATTTCTCCACTGATCTCCAGTAGCATATTGGGCACCTACTGACCCGGGGAGTTTCCCTTTCAGTATCCTATCATTTTGCATTTTCATACTGTTCATGGGGTTCTCAAGACAAGAATACTGAAGTGGTTTGCCATTCCCTTCTCCAGTGGTAGCCTCCAATTAAAATAAATTAATTTTTAAGAGATGAACAGAAGACTTAAATAAGCATTTTTCCAGAGAAGACATATAAATGGTCAAAAGATACATGAAAAGATGCTCAGCACCACGAATAATCAGAGAAATGCAAATAGAAACCACAATGCAATGTTACCTCTCACTTACTGGAAAGACTGCATTTAAAACGGCAAGAGACAAGTATTGGCAAGATGAAATATAACTCGTGCACTGTTGATAGAAACATAAATTATTATAACTAATAGGTAAAACAGTATGGCAATTTCTCAGAAAATTCTGAGAGCTACCATACATTTCAGCAGTCTCACTTTTTGATATATTGCTGCTCAGTCACTAAGTCATGTCCAGCCCTTTGCTCTCCCATGAAGTGCAACACACAGGATTCCCTGTCCTTCACTTTCTCCTACACTGTGCTCAAATTTATGGAAAATGTCCATTGAGTCTGTGATGTTATCTAACCATCTCATCCTTACCTGACCCCTTCTCCTTTTGCCATCAATCTTTCCCACATCAGGAAATTAGTCAGCTCTTCACATCAGGTGGTCAAAGTATTGGAGCTTCAGCTTCAGCATCAACACTTCCAAAGCATATTTTGAATAGATTTCCTTTAGGATTGACTGGTTTGATCTCTTTGCTGTCCTGTCCTGAGAAGACTCTCAGGAGTCTTCTCCAGCACCACCATTCAAAAGCATCAACTCTTCATCCTTCAGCCTTCTATATGGTCCAACGCTCACATCTGTACATGACCACTGGAAAAAACATAGATTTGACCATACTTTCTTGGTCAGCAAAGTGATGCCTCTGGTTTTTAACATGCTGTCTAGATTTGTCATAGTTTTTCTTCTAAGGAGAAAGTGTCTTTTAATTTCATGGCTGCAGTCACTGCCCACAGTGATTTTGGAGCCCAGGAAAATAAAATCTGCCACTGTTTCCATATTTCCCCCATCTATTTGCCATGAAGTGATGTGATTGGGTGCCATGATCTTAGTTTTTCGAATCTTGAGTTTTAAGCCAGGTTTTTAACTTTCCTCTTTCAACCCTATCAAGAGGCTCTTTAGTTCCTCTTCATTTTATGCCATCACAATGGTATGATCTGCATATTAAAAGTTGTTGATATGTCTCCCGGCAATCTTGATTCCAGCTTGTGATTCATTCACTCCAGCATTTTGCATAATGTACTTTACATATGTAAAGTAGGGTGACAATAAATAACCTTGACATACTCCTTCTCCAATTTTGAACTAGTCCGTTGTTCCATGTATAGTTCTAACTATTGTTTCTTGACCTGCATACAGATTTCTCAGGAAGCAGGTAAGGTGGTCTGATATTCCAATCTCTTTATGAATTCTCCAACAGTTTCTTGTGATCCACAAAGTCAAACACTTTAGCATAGTCAATCAAGCAGAAGTAGATGGTTTTTTGGAATACCCTTGGGCTTCCCTGGTGGTGCAGAGGTGAAAGCGTCTGCCTGCAATGTGGGAGACCTGGCTTTGATCCCTGGGTCGGGAAGATCCCCTGGAGAAGGAAATGGCAACCCACTCCAGTATTCTTGCCTGGAGAATCCCATGGACAGAGGAGCTTGGTGAACTACAGTCCATGGGTCGCAAAGAGTCAGACACGACTGAGCGACTTCACTTCACTTTGCTTTTTCTATGATCCAGTGGAAGTTGACAATTTGATCTCTGGTTCCTCTGCCTCTTCTAAATCTAGCTTGTACATATGGAAGTTATCAGTTCATGTACTGTTGAAGCCTAGCTTGAAGGATTTTGAGTATTACTTTGCTAGCATGTGAAATGAGTGCAATTGTACATTAGTTTGAACATTCTTTACCATTTCCTTTCTTTGGGACTGGAATGAAAACTGACGTTTTCCAGTGTAGTGGTCATTACCGAGTTTTCCAAATTTGCCAGAATATTGAGTGCAACACTTTAACAGCATCATCTTTTAGGATTTGAAATAACTCAGTTGGAATTCCATCACCTCCAGTAGCTTTGTTCATAGTGATGCTTCCCAAGTTCCACCTGACCTCACACTCTGGGATGTCCGACTCCAGGTGAGTGATCGATCATGCCATCATGGCTATCTGGGTTATTAAGATCTTTTTTGTATAGTTCTGTATATTCTTGCCAGCTCTTCTTAATCTCTTCTGCTTCTGTTAGATTCTTGCCATTTCTGTCCTTTATTATGCCCATCTTGGCATGAAATATTCCTTTGGTACCTCAGATTTTCTCAAAGAGATCTTATTTTTCCCATTCTGTAGTTTTCCTCTATTTCTTTGTGTTGCTCACTTAAGAAGACTTTCTTATCTCTCCTTGCCATTCTCTAGATCTCTGCTTTCAGATGGGTATATCTTTCACTTTCTCTTTTGCCTTCTGCTTCTCTTCTTTTCTCAGCTATTTGTAAGACCTCCTCAGACAACCACTTTGACTTCTTGAATTTGTTTTTCTTGGGGATGGTTTTGGTCACCTCCTCCAATAATGAACCTCTATCCATAGTTCTTCAGGCACTCTGTCTACTAGTTCTAATCCCTTGAATCATCACCTCTACTCTACAATCATAACGGATTTTATTTATGTCACAGCTGAATGGCCTAGAGGTTTTCCCTACTTTCTTTCATTTAAACTTGAATTTTGCAGTAAGGCGCTCATGATCTGAGTCACGGTCAGCTCCAAGTCTTTTTTTTTTTTTTTTTTTTTTTTTTTGCTGACTATGTAATGCTGGGAGCCAGCACAAGGAATCCCACCCATGGCAAAGGTCATGAGGAAGAGACCTGACAGGCAAAAGTGAGTCAAATCTCAAGGGAACCTCCCTGGACCTACTAGAGCATCTAACCCAAAACCAGAATCTGTCTGCCTTACTATATTATGCCTTTCACCAACTCCTCTGACATTAACAGGGGGCTGCACCCTCCCCCCACACACACACACACTTTTCTGGAAAAAGTTAATTTAGAGCTTTTAGATAGTAAGTCTCCTGGGCATACTAAGAATGTTTCAATCCAAAAACCCCTCTGATGGCTTTCTAGTCTGCCTGACAGGTTTATCCGGACTCTTACAGCTAAGCATGTGATTGTTTACAGCCTCCCGACCTCCAGAGGCACAGGAAGCTTAAAATATCCTAGGAAAGTAGGGGCTTCTGAGGAGCCAAAATCATTAGAATAGGGCTAATTAAGGGTTTCATTGTTGAGCCAATACTTGCCACCAAGTTTTCATATCTTTTATTCATTGATATAGTTGGTATATAGAAAAAACAGGTAGTAGCCCTGGCATCAGCAACATTAGATCTTTGAGTTAAGTACTTTCTTTGTTATAACCCACTGCACCTTTGTTCTACAGGAATGTAACTTTATTTAGTATTTTGAGGGTGATGAAGATTTTAAAAAAATACTTCAAGGGAAAATGAGTTTTCTGGTTGATAGACATTCATCTATGAAAAGAGCCATAAAAATGTTAACTGGCCTCAGCCAAAAGATAATGTAAATCACCTGAGACCTTTTGTATATGAGAAGATATGCAAACAGAAAGCCTGGTCTCAATAAGGGTCAGGACTGCTGCCCTCGCATAACTCCATTATTTCTTTATGTACAACTTGGGGTATATAAGCTGCCTTTGAAAATAAAGCTGTGGGTCTTGCACCAATGCTTGGCTCCCCCATTTTGTTCTTTTCTTATTCTCCCTTTTCAGGATGAATTCCCATCTGGACCATAGAGGCTCGCCGTGTCTACTTATTTGCCTGGGCTTTTAAAACCTATGCAAGAGGGAGCCCAAGGTGAGGCACCCTCCGCTATTCAAGCAGGCACCTGTGGCCTACATAGATGGTGCAAGTTCCTTTTCTTGGACATTATTGGCTTTCTATGTAAATCAAGGAATTTCAGCCTCTTTTCTCCTCTATTTTCTCCACTACACTATTCTTTCCTAATCTCTCTTTATATCTCTAATTAAATAAGTCTCTCCTTGCCGACGCTGACTCCCCTTCAAATTCCCTGGATCCACTGGGGCTGGACCCCAGCAATGTAAACTGTCTTCATCTTCAGCTGCAAAGAATATCAGTTCACTTCAGTCAGCCATGTCTGACTCTTTGTGATCCCATGAACCGCAGCACACCAGGCCTCCCTGTCATCACCAACTCCCAGATTTTACTCAAACTCATGTCCATTGAGTCAGTGATGCTATCAAAATCTCAGTCTCTGACAACCCCTTCTCCTCCTGCCTTCAATCTTCATCAAGGTTTTTTCAATGAGTCAGTTCTTCGCATCAGGTGGCCAAAGTATTGGAGTTTCAGCTTCAACATCAGTCCTTCCAATAAATATCCGGGGCTGATTTCCTTTAGAATGAACTGGTTGGATGTCCTTGCTGTGCGAGGGACTCTCAAAAGTATACTCCAACACCAAAGTTCAAGAGCATCAATTCTTTAATGCTCAGTTTTCTTTATAGTCCAACTCTCACATCCATACATAACTACTGGAAAAATCATAGCTTTGACTAGATGGACCTTTGTTGGTATCTAATTTCAGGTGGTCAGTATTGACCATTTGGTGATGTCCATGTGTAGAGTCATCTTTTGTGTTGTTGGAAGAGGCTGTTTGCTATGAACATGCGTCCTCTTGGCAAAACACTGTTAGCCTTTGCCCTGCTTCATTTTGTATTCCAAGGCCCAACTTACCTGTTACTTCAGGTATCTCCTAACTTTCCACTTTTGTATTCTAATCCCCTGAGATGAAACAGACATCTTTTTTTTTGGTGTTAATTCTAGAAGGTCTTGTAGGTCTTCATAGAACCATTCAACTTCAGTTTCTTTGGCATTAGAGGTTGGGATATAGACTTGGATTGCTCTGAGATTGAAGGGTTTGCCCTGGAAACAAACCAAGATCATTCTGTTATTTTTGTATTCCACTCAAGTACTGCATTTCAGACTCTTTTGTTAACAATGAGGGTTACTCCATTTCTTTTAAGGCACTGTTTTCCACAGTAGTAGATACAATGGTCATCTGAATTAAGTTTGCCCATTCTCATCCATTTTAGTTCACTGATTTCTAAAATGTTGATGTTCACTCTTGCCATGTCCTGCTTGACCATGTCCAATTTACATTGATTCATGGACCTTACATTTCAGGTTCCCATCCAATATTGCTCTTCACAGCATCAGACTTTAGTTCACCACCAGGCATATCCACAGCTGAGTATTATTTCTGCTTTGGGCCAGCCTCTTCATTCTTTCTGGAGTTATTTCTCCACTCTTCCCCAGTAGCATGTTGACCATCTACTGAGCTGGAGGTCTCATCTGCCAATGTCATATGTTTTTGCCTTTCATACTGTTCATGGGGTTCTTGAGGCAAGAATACTAAAGTGGCTTGCCGTTCCCTTTTCCATTTGAGTATATATCCAAAGGAAGTAAAAACCTTTCTCAAATATATTCACCCTCATGTTTAATGCAGCATTATTCACAATAGCCAAGACATAGAAACAGCCTAACTTATCCACTGGTGAATGAATGGATAAAGAAAATGTGGTGTGTGTGTGTCAGCACAAAGAACTGATGCTTTTGATTGTGGTAAGACTGGAGAAGACTCTTGAGCATCCTTTGGACTGCAAGGAGATCAAACCAGTCAATCCTAAAGGAAGTCAACTCAATAGACATGGATTTGAGCAAATTCAAGGAGAGAGTGGTGTGCTGCAATCCATGGGTTCACAAAGAGTCGCACATGACTTAGTGACTAAACAACAACAACAAATATATATTCTACTCTGTGTAAAAGAGGAATATTATCTTTTGTAAAAATGTGTGTGTGTGGATTTTGAATGTATTATGTGAAATTAGGCAGACAAAGACTTTATGCTCTCATTGATATGTATGTGTCTAAAAATGTCTGATGTCATGGAAAAGAAGAGTATAATTGTGGCTGTTAGGGCCTGAGAGATAGGGAAAATATAATGACGTTGGTCAAAGGGTAAAAACTTCTAGATATAGAATGAATTTATTCTGGTAATAAAATGAATATACAGCATCATATATATAATTAACAATACAGTATTATATACTTGAACTTCCCAGGTGGCACCAGTGGTAAAGAACCTGTTTGCCAATGCAGGAGATATAAAAGATGCAGGTTAAATCTCTGGGTTGGTAAGACCCCCTGAAGGAGGGCGTGGCAACCCACTCCAGTATTCTTACTCGAGAATCTCAAGAACAGAGGAGCCTGTCAGGCTACAGTCCATAAGACCATAGAGAGTTGGACATGACTGAAGTGACTTAACATGCATTATATACCTGAAATGTTGAAAGTATAGATCTTTAGTGTTATCACCACAAAAATATGGCAAGTATGTAATGGAATAAGGTGTTAACTTACTTTGTTGTGGTAATTATTTTACCAGATATACATACATGAAATTGCTACAGTTTACACTGTATGTTAACACATGTGTCAATATAATATTGCAGTCATTTGGGGAAAAAATCTGTTTCTCTGGACTTCAGGGAGCTAGCTATATTTAACTGCTTAAGATAAAGACATTATGCTTTTTATTTTTTTTCTAATTATCAAAGGCATTCTAGAAGAAAATCTTATATAATAGAGCCTCTTACTAATACTGTGTTTATATTTTAATACAAAATATGATCTGAGTAAGTAATATTCTGATTTAAAAGTCATTCAGAAATGCTACTGTTAGTTGTCTGGGGTCTCATTCATAATAAGCAGGTGCTGTACAAGGATGTACCAAAAATGTTATGAAAATCATTCACAGGTGTATAATTACATGTTTGAAAACTTAAGAG
Source organism: Madoqua kirkii (assembly GCA_006408675.1). Lineage (NCBI taxonomy): Eukaryota > Metazoa > Chordata > Mammalia > Artiodactyla > Bovidae > Madoqua > Madoqua kirkii. The sequence goes on along the minus strand of SJYC01050817.1, from coordinate 553 downwards.
GAAAACAAATGTATGTGTAAGACTGTTATTCATAAAGTCTTACTGAGCAGCTTAGTAGGAAATCAACTATGCATTTATGCATCAGCAATAGTTTCTAATCTCAAATTTGAATTAGATCTCCTGGAAACAAGAAAGAGAGATGGTATAAATTTTAAAAATCCTTTAAGAAACCAATGGCCTATACATAGGGCTTCCCAGGTAGTGCTAGTGGTAAAGAACCTACCTGTCAATGCAGGATACATAAGAGACACTTGTTTGATCCCTGGGTTGGGAAGATCAAGGCAAGAAGTGGCAACCCACTCCAGTATTCTTGCTGGGACAATCCATGAACAGGTGATCTTGGTGGGCTACAGTCCACAGGGTCACAAAGAGTCAGACAGAACTGAAGCAACTGAACATACACAAGGGAAAAGTAATCTTTGTAAACTTACCTCTGAAGAATCATCAACACTGGACTTACCAGAAAAATATATAAATCATCTGTTTTAAATATGTTCAAAGAACTATAGGAAACCATATGTTAAAAATTAAAGTATGACAGTGATGTTTCATC
>SJYC01050814.1:0-73266 GCA_006408675.1 Madoqua kirkii | reverse complement strand
TGTTGACCATCTGGTGATGTCCATGTGTAGAGTCTTCTCTTGTGTTGTTGGAAGAGGGTGTTTGCTATGACCAGTGAGTTCTCTTGGCAAAACTCTATTAGCCCTTGCCCTGCTTCATTCTGCATTCCAAGGCCAAATTTGGCTGTTACTCCAGGTGTTTCTTGACTTCCTACTTTAGCATTCCAGTCCCATATAATGAAAAGGACATCTTTTGGGGATGTTAGCTCTAAAAGGTCTTGCAGGTCTTCATAGAACCGTTCAACTTCAGCTTCTTCAGCATTACTGGTTGGGGCATAGACTTGGATTACTGTGATATTGAATGGTTTGCTTTGGAAACGAACAGAGATCATTCTGTCGTTTTTGAGATTACATCCAAGTACTGCATTTCGGACTCTTCTGTTGACCATGATGGCTACTCCATTTCTTCTGAGGGATTCTTGCCTGCAGTAGTAGATATAATGGTCATCTGAGTTGAATTCACCCATTCCAGTCCATTTTAGTTCGCCGATTCCCAGAATGTTGACGTTCACTCTTGCCATCTCCTGTTTGACCACTTCCAATTTGCCCTGATTCATGGACCTAACACTCCAGGTTCCTATGCAATATTGCTCTTTACAGCATCGGATCTTGCTTCTATCACCAGTCACATCCATAGCTGGGTACTGTTTTTGCTTTGGCTCCATCCCTTCATTCTTTCTGGAGTTATTTCTCCGCTGATCTCCAGTAGTGTGTTGGGCATCTGCCGACCTGGGGAGTTCCTCTTTCAGCCCTGCCTAAAAGCCAAAGGTTGCTGACTTCTCTTTTAAGAGAAGAAGAGAGAATGTTGGAGAAATGTCTAAGTCTGAATATTTAAATATGTGGGCAGGTTTCAGGTGGACTCTTCGGGCAAAGAAACTCTACGACAAAAGAGACCGAGGTGGTGGCTGAAACATCAGAAGCTCCTGGAAGACTGGCTGAACCCAGCTTGCAAGGGGCCGCGTTCCCCAAAGTCGCCGTGTCTCGGACACACTCTGAGAACTGTGCTACAGGGACAGGCATGCCAAATGCACGTCTCCGGCTCCTCGTTTCGCATGCTCTTGCCTTTGCTGCACGTTAAAACTCGTCTCACAACCTAAACGAGGCCGTGACGCATGGATTCCCACCTCAGTGGCCAGTGAACCAGGCCCTCTGCAGGTGTCACTGAAACTCCAGTCTCAGCGCACTCTGGGGACAAGGGGCAGCGGACCAGTTCACCCAATCTGCAAGGGTCCGAGGCTCTGAGATGGGAGGGGGCTTGATCCTTTTCTTCTGTTTTACGCGCATTCATTTTATCCTACTCACATTGTGCAATTGTCATACAGCCTATAAAAAGTACCAAAGCCTGATCCATTTTCCAGCGCTGGGTCAGAGCTAAGTTGTGAGCAGGGAAAACAGTGAGGAGAGTCCAGGTGCAGCTGGGGGTGGGTCGGAGGCTGGCTGCCTGGAGCCTGATTCGGGGCACCACCTCCGTGGCCACGATTCCTGCCAGGAGGCCTCCTGAGGTCCCCGTGTCTTTTCTTCAGGGCACAGGACCAGGACTTTGAACAGGCCTGACCCAGATTGCCTCTACTCCATCCAGGTAAAATCCACTGGGCATTTGCAACAGAGCTGTTTGAAAGAAACCTTATTTTTTCCAGAAACACTCCATACAGAAGCTCTCGGGCACCTGCTCTTATAATATTTCAGTGAAAACAGCCCTTTTTTTTGGGTCCAAAACCAGCAGCTGGGCTGCCTAAGCCCCGACTTGTGGCCTATCTTTTCCCCAAGACGCTTGGGGTTTATTGATAAACATCTTGCCTGTCACCTTTCACCTTGACCTTGGTTATAGCGGGCATGGACTGTGAGAACTAGGCAAATAAGCCCATCCTTCTGGACGCATGCCGTGCAGCTTCACTTAAGTGAGGCGTCCGGGTCGTCAGGCTCGCAGGAGCAGGCAGCAGAAGGGCGCTGGCTGCGGGGCTGGGACAGAGGGCAGCGGGGGTGGCTGCTCGGGGCCTCGGAGCCTCAGCTCCGAAAGGAGGCAGAGCTCCGGGGTCTGCTCCAGGGCAACGCGCACATGCAGTGTTCACAACGCCCATCTACGCGTGTAAGAACTTGTCAACTATATCTCACTGTATGTGTTTTTTACCACAATAAAAAATGATTTAGCTATTCTAATGGTGAACACCCAAAAGGTGGATAAAAAAGCACTGACAAGGCTGTGTGTGGGGTCACAGGCCCCTCACACGAGCCGACAGGAGGGCGAAACTGTACAGCCTTTGAGGAGGGAGGGCATTGCTTGGTGATATCACAGGTGCGGGCCTGCCACGTGTCCTTTGACCTGGGGGTCGTGCTTCTAGGAGTCTATCCCACAGAAACACCAGCAAAGGTGTAGGAAGACAGCTGCACAGAGCTGTTCTCTGCAGGGCTGTGTGTAACCCCGAACCAAAGTGTGATGCAGCAACTCCAGGGCATGGAAAAGGAGTGAAGGGGAGCATCTCCGCTGCTGTGCACCAAATACTTGTGTTCCCCCCAAAATTCACACAGTGATGAGCCGACCCTCACTGAGATGGTATCTGGAGGTGGGGCCTCTGGGAGGTGATTCGATTTGGAGGAAGTCCTGTGATGGGATTAGTGGACATGGACGAAGAGGAGGGGCGTGTCTGTTGTTCAGTTCAGTTCAGTTCAGTGGCTCAGTCCTGTCCGACTCTTTGCAGCTCCATGGACTGCAGCACGCCAGGCCTCCCTGTCCATCACCAACTCCTGGAGTTTACTCAAACTCATGTTCATTGGGTCAGTGATGCCATCCAACCATCTCATCCTCCGTCATCCCCTTCTCCTCCCGCCTTCAATCTTTCCCAGCATCAGGGTCTTTTCCAATGAGTCAGCTCTTCACATCAGGTAGCCAAAAAGTATTGGCGTTTCAGCTTCAGCATCAGTACTTCCAATGAACATTCAGGACTGATTTCCTTTAGGGTGGACTGGTTGGGTGTCCTTGCAGTCCAAGGGGCTCTCAAGAGTCTTCTCCAACACAGTTCAAAAGCATCAGTTCTTCAGTGCTCAGCTTTCTTCACAGTCCAACTCTCACGTCCATACACGACCACTGGAAAAACCATAGCCTTGACTAGACATTTGTTGGCATACAACTGAAATGTTTATGAATGCAATGATAGAATTTCTTGAGTTTTCTCCAAAAAGAACAGAGGAGAGGGAATAGTGAGGGTCCAGAGGAAATGAGAGTGGTCCTGGGTGATGTGCTGAGTGCTGGGCCCACAGCAGCTCGCTGGGGTCATCCCACCATCCTGCTGGTCTTCGCATGTAATGGAAAACTGGCCAACTCATCCTTCCCCAAAGCACGTCAGTCCTGTATTTCAGCTCCCTTGATGTTGTAGACACAAAAAGGAAGTACCCTTTTCCTTTACCCTCTCAGCTCCAGTGATCTGTGAATCAAACTTGTAAAAGGCATATTAATAGGAGAAAAATGTTTACTCTGTGTGTGGAGCGGAGGAGCTCACAGAAGGGTGCAAATCCCGAAGTGGTGATCAGACCCAGAGGTGTACACTCTGTTTTAACGAAGGGTGATAAATCGTGCAGAAACGACAAGACCAAGGGAAGGAGTTGGGCTTCAGGGGGCTGTGTATTTGAGAAGGTACATGTTTGGGAGAAGCCGATGGAAGATAAGGGTATTCACAGGGTCTGTCTGTGCAGACGCATCTCGGTGGGGCCTGCATCCCCTGCGATAAAGGCTGTTTTGCCTCCTGGTGTTGGGGGGCAGGTGGGGGCAGCACTAGGGCAAATGCACGCCCTGCTTTCAGGCCAACGGGACGGGCAGGAAGCTCTGCTGCTCCCAGTTCAAATTAGCCCTTGTGCCCAAGTGGCATATGTGGGGGCAGCCTATTCTAATCCCCTCAGTGTCTCCCTCAAGACAAGAGCCAGGCTGGGCCTCCGGGAGCTAGACTCCTCTCGCCTCGTGGCTCTGCTGCCTTCAGACAGGGCCTCCTCCAGTCTCTCTCGCTGGCTCCTCACCCTCTAGCCGCAACGTCTGCCTTCCGGCTGGTGGGGAGAGGGAAGGACAAGGAGCAGGGTGTCCTTTCCTAGGACGGTAACTAGGTGCAGAGCTCTAAGACTCCGTCTCCTGTCTCATTGGAGCCAAGAGGCGTGATACACTGGATTCCTCTTGCAAAGTGGGAGGTTTCTCACATTTCCACCTTACGGCTACTATTTTCTGGTACCAATAAAATAAGATTTCACACCCTTTTCTCCCCCCAGTCATCTTTGCCAGCGTTTGAACTGAAACAAACCCTGGTATTCAAATAAAGTAACTTCTGGTATGAAAAATGGCAAGCCTTATGCCATAAAACTTCAAAACCAATCTAAAATTGGTAGAACTCCTAAAGAGCCCTAACATCATTAAAAACAGAGTGAAGGTATTAAAATTGAATTTTCAAAGGCCAAAGATATGTGACATTTTTGCACAGATGTCGGTAAGACGCTCCGTTGATGCCACCCTGAGACAAATAAGACAGGGCTGCTGTCTGTGTGTATACTTGTGTGTACTTTTTTCCTGGATTCTCATCATCTTTAATTTTCTTATTCCTGGAAAAGGCTTACTCAACCCTGAGGCTTTTTTCGTAATAAGACCTTTCCAAAGGCCTCTGGTTCAATGGCACTCAATAAATCTTTTAAAGTAGTAAAATTGAAAGCAACATTTTTTAAATGCCCCAGGACAATATCCTGTCTCACAAACATGAGGATCAGTTCTCAAGGAAGAGAATTTTTGTAAAACACTGATAGAGCTCAGCACAGCACACTTCTCAACTGTCTGGAGGAGATCTCCAAGAGCTCGCTGTCTAGTGAGAAAAGCCAAAATTTTCCGAACAGGATGGTGATTAGATTATTAAGGATAATCTGGTCCCTGATCCAGCAGTGATTCTCCACCATCAACAAGTGGATGATGAATCGGCTACAAGGAGCCATAAAGAAAGAGTAAGGCCTTCCAGCCCCTTCTGAGACACAGACCCCATCACTCCAGGCAAAGATGAGATCTCCAGCTGTTAAACAGTTTTTTCCGAGTTTCAGAAAAGCAATAAAATGTATGGTTATGAAGAATGGAGATCATACCTATTTGTGGAAAATATATCCTAGAGAGACATTAAATACAATACTTTTATTTCCTTAAAACCTTGAAGTTGTAGGTCCTGAGATGTGACTAAACCACACACTTTCCTATGTGGGGACCCACTGGACCCCCGTAGTTTGTGTAGACAGGAAGTAGCTGCTCAATCGTGTCGGACTCTTTGCGACCTCGTGGACTGTGGTCTCCAGGCTCCTCTGTCCATGGGAATCTACAGTCAAGAACACTGAAGTGGGCTGCCAATCCCTTCTTCAGGGGATCTTCCCGCCCCAGGGAGTGAACCTGGGGCTCCTGCATTATAGGAAGGAGCCACCTGGGAAGCCCAAGCATACTGGAGTGGGTAGCCTTTCCCTTCTCCAGGGAATCTTCCTGATCAGGGATTGAACCTGGGTCTTCTGCACTGCAGGCAGGTTCTTCACCATCTGAGGTTATTTTAAAGTGAAAACATTTGGTCTTGATAGGGCTCAGGACAGGCCACCCCCAAATATGCCTTGTTGGTTGGTATACTGATTATTTTTAATTAAAGTTACTCTAGAAACAGCCAATGTGTGAAGGACGACCTCATTCCTTGGTCCCCATGAAAGTGCAAAATTAATCTTCCCTAGAAAGTACCCTTCCCCTAGGAAGTACCCTTCCTGCACCAGGAGGCAGAGAGACAGCTCATCACCAGAGAGGGAGAATTTAAGGCAGAGAAGTCTGTGTGAACAGCCTGGTTACTTCTTCACTAATTCACTGCCGCCAAGCCCAAACCCCTTTGTCTTGTCAAATTTTCACAAATGTGTTGTTTCTTTGTCTGAAAAGTATAAACGCTGTCTGCTTTGTCACTTGTTTGCATCTGACTTCTGTGAGTTCCTGAATATAGGAATCATATTTGGTTTCCTCCTATTAATCTGTCTTACATCAGTCTAAAGAATGCTGGTGTACAATTGCTTCTTAGTTTCCAGTAGAAATAAGGGTTTCTATGGGTCAAAAATTTCTAAGATGTAATTAAAACTACTAGAATAATAAAGGAAATGTGTGCAGCAAATGTAGGATGTGTGTTTCTGGGAGAAAAAGCATGAGGATGGGCCTCTAGTAATTTCCTTTCCATTAAAGAAACTGTTTTAAGATAGTCTGTACACAAGATGTAAAAACGGCAAACAAGTGCATGAAAAGATGCTCAATCTCACTAATCAGCGGGGAAATGAAAATCAAAACCATCGTGAGAGGTCACCTCACACTTGTTACAAGGGCCATGAACAAACCTACAGGAAATTGCAAGTGTTGCTGAGGATGTGGAGAGAGGGGACATGTGAGCACAGTCGATGAGGACTGTGAATTGGCACAGCTGCTGTGGATAACACCATGGAAGCTACTCAAGAACTTAAAAATAGGGCCACTCTAAGACCCAGCGGTTCCTCTTCTGGGTATTTGTCCAACGGAAAGAAGATCATCACCTTGAGAAGATATCTGCACCCTCGTGCTGACTGCAACACGCTTCACAACACGCAGAGACAACCTGTGCTCATCAGCAGGGGAGTGGATCACACACACACACACACACACACACACACACACGTGATGTGCCGTGGAATATCATTCAGCGTAGAAAGAAGGGCGTCCGTGGGAACCCTCTGGGCTCCAGTGGTTGGGGTTCAGCCCTTTCACTCCTGGGGCCTGGCTTCAGTTCCTGGTTGGAGAACGAAGATCCTGCCCGCCATGTGGTATGGCCAAAATAAAGAAAGAAAAAAAAGGAAATCCTGTCATTTGTGACAACAGGGATAAACCTCGGAAGGCATTATGCTGAGATAAATCACACAAAGAAAGACAAATACTGAATGATATCACTTGTATGTGAAATCTTTTAAAAATATTGAGCGGGAGAGGGTGGCAGGCAGCTCCACCTCCTTACAGAATGTAAACTGATGTGCGGTGACATGAGATTGAAACTGAGCTCTTCTCAATTAGTTCTTGTCGAGGAAAGGCTGCGTCTCTAGTTTCAGATCTGGAGCTGAGAGGATCTCAGCCTTGCCTGCAAACCAGAAGCTCAGTGGAATCGTTAGAGTCTCCGAGGCCCGGCTCCCCCTCTGCATTTCCAAGCCCGTCTGTCTGGGTTCGGCCCCGGCATCGCTCTGTTTTTAAGGCTCTCCAGGTGATCTGATTGTGCCCTCATCCCGCCAGACGTGTGGATTCTTATGCAGAGCTCAGTCTTGCTGGCGGTGATACACACAGGCAAAGCTGCTGCGGTGCCTTCCCTAGAGAGGACCCAAGGAAAAAGCTTAGGGCCAGGGAGAATGAGGGGCCTTAGCTTCTTACCTCTCCTGGCACAGGAGGGGCACGTGCACCTCATGGAAGAGAGAACCGGCCCTTCCCACCTGCTGCAGGTTCTTGGAAAGCTGGGCCCCTGCCCTCAGGGCTGGGCGAAGCGCAGGTCAGCAGCTGCCAGGCAGGATCACATCCCTGGTGAGGCTCCCCCAAGCCCCACGCTTCAGGCTGTCCCACGAGAGGCCCCGGGTGGGACAGCCCGGGATGGCGGGGCCAAAGGTCTGCAGGAAAACAGCCATCCGCCCTTAAAAACCACAGCGTGGGAAGACAGCCCCGTGTTGCATTTCCAGAGCAGAGCTGTGTGTCAGTTGCTCCGCTGTGTCTGACTCTGTGCCACCCCGTGGACTGCCAGGCTTTCTGTCCATGGGATCTCCCAGGCAAGATTACCGAAGTGGGTTGCCATTTTGTTCTCCAGGGGATCTTCCCAACCCAGGGTTCTAACCCGCCTCTCTCGTGTCTCTTGCACTGGCCAGCAGATTCTTTATTGCTGAGCCCCCAGAGGGGAGGAGGCGTTGAATGGATGTGGTGGAAACACCACCACATTTTCTCTGCACTGTGTGATGAAAAGAAAAATAAAATGGTAAGCATTCAGAGACGTGCTGAATACTGAATCTGTCTAAAATGTCCAAACACAATCCGGTCAAACATTTTAAAAGGAAAACTGAACTTGGTTTGACACCAGGCAGGACTCCGAGGGGCCTTCCCAGGTGCCACGCCCCTCTGTGTCCCCCAGGTCTGTTTCTTTCCTTTCTAATTAATTTTATTTGGCTGCACTGGGACGTTTAGCTGCAGCGTGAGGGTTTTTGCTGCGGCAGGCGCATCTCTGAGTCGCAGCAGGCACATCAGTGAGTCGGGGCAGGCGCATCTCTGAGTCGGGGCAGGCGCATCTCTGAGTCTCGGCATGCCGGCTCTTAACGGAGGCGTGTGGGATCTCGCTCCCTGACCACGGACTGAGCCCAGGCCCTGCACTGGGAGCAGGGAGCCTCACCTTATTGTGGGAGAAAGGCTTCGTTTCCTCGGTATTGCCTGTTTCCAAAGAGCAGACTCAAGAGTGACGGGACAGCAGAGTCATAGGACCCCTGGTCCCTCCTGAAGGGATGCAGATAAGCTGGCGCGTATCCACCCCACCCCCACCTCCATCTGAGGAGGAGGGTGACCACGTGCTGCCACAGGCACACTGGCCTCAGACTGGCTGACGCCTGAAGGTCGATGACTGAGGTTCCTGAAACGTGCGCCCCGTTCCCTCTCCACCAACCAGTCAGAAGCAGGTCCACGGGCTGACCAGGCCCCTGCGACCTTCATTCATGACGCTGTTGCTAAACGGAGACACCCGACACCGAGTCTTATTTCCTGTAGCCTCCCCACCCCACCCCACCCAGAGCAAGAAGTATAAGACCTCAGTGACTCACTTCACCCTTTCCGGATAAGCCAGCGTGGACAGCCCGCATCACACTGCCTGGCAAGCAGTCGGCACTGAGAACTGTTTTCTGATGAAAGTTGAACATTCGGCCTCAGTCTAAGCCCCTTTGTCTCTCAGGACTGAGCAAAGAGAAGACCGCTCAGCGTTCTCCTCAAAGCCCCTTATTGGACTTGAACAGAGCACCGAAGTCTTCTCTCTGGATGAAATGATTTTTTTTTTAACTTTTAATAAGAACACATGTTTTTATTTGTAATTTTGCGTGGTAATTCTGGTGACCAGTCTCTGTATTTTAGGAGAAAATGGATACAATAAGCTGAGACGGCTTCGCCAGGCTCGTGAGGAAGAGGAGGAGGGCATTCCTGGCCTTGAAGGCCGTCACCTCCGTGGACTGACTTGTCAGCCGCCTGATAAAGGGCAGCATCTGTCTCTCGCCAGGACCCAGCTCAGTCGGCATTCACCGAACATCTTCCCAACGTGCGCTGGGAGGCTGAGAGAAATCAAATGCACAGTCCTGCTTTTGAGGAGCTGGCGAGTCCAGCGGTGCTGGGCCATCCTGATAGTTTCTTGATTCATTAAGGACTCTGTTTTGATTTTATATGCTCTGAGGAGGCTTTTGCAGGAAACGCTGATTTCTAGTCCTGACATGACGTAGATTTTTGAATCAGAAGGCAGAGAAAGAATGAGGGGACTGAGGCTTTTTGACCAACCGGCAGCTCCCACCCGCGTTGAATTTTCTACTTTCTTTCAGCTGTGTCATGTTTTGTTTGCTCGTTTTTCTTTCTTTTTTGAAAGACGATCAAAGCTTCATGCTGATTCCAAAGATGCTCCTATAAATTCTGCATGTATCGTGCTTAATTGCTCAGTCATGTCCAACTCTTTGGGACCCACTGGGCTGCAGCCCTCCGAGCTCCTCTGTCCATGGATTCTCCAGGCAAGCACACTGTAGTGAGTAGCCTGTCCCTTCTCCAAGGGATCTTCCCAGACCAGGAATCAGGCCATGGTTTTCTGTATTGCAGGCGAATGCTTTACCGGCTGAGCCACCAGGGAAGCTCCAAACTTTGCGTGTATGAATGGAGCTCCCAGCACAGCAGAGTGGGAAGTGTGCTGTTGTGAGTAAACGCTCTATGACTTGTCCTTTGGTTTATTTTCAATGCCTTTTACAACTCCATCAATTAACCCTTTATGTGAAATTTTTTCTGGAGATATTTTAAAACACAGGCAACAGCTTTTTATAGGTTGCATGAACCATTCACTATAAGGTTTTGGACCCAACTTCAGAGTGTATTTTTGGGGAGTGTACCCACACCACCAACAACTAAGGTCCATCTAGTCAAGGCTATGGTTTTTCCTGTGGTCATGTATGGATGTGAGAGCTGGACTGTGAAGAAGGCTGAGCGCCAAAGAATTGATGCTTTTGAACTGTGGTGTTGGAGAAGACTCTTGAGAGTCCCTTGGACTGCAAGGAGATCCAACCAGTCCATTCTGAAGGAGATCAGCCCTGGGATTTCTTTGGAAGGAACGATGCTAAAACTGAAACTCCAGTACTTTGGCTCTGTGGTGTTGGAGAAGACTCTTGAGAGTCCCTTGGACTGCAAGGAGATCCAACCAGTCCATTCTGAAGGAGATCAGCCCTGGGATTTCTTAGGAGGGAATGATGCTAAAGCTGAAACTCCAGTACTTTGGCCACCTCATGCGAAGAGTTGACTCACTGGAAAAGACTCTGATGCTGGGAGGGACTGGGGGCAGGAGGAGAAGGGGACGACCGAGGATGAGATGGCTGGATGGTATCACTGACTCAATGGACGTGAATCTGAGTGAACTCCAGGAGTTGGAGATGGACAGGGAGGCCTGGCGTGCTGTGATTCATGGGGTCGCAAGTCAAGACTGAGCGACTGAACTTGACTGAACTGATGTAAGAGTGCCTGGCGTAGATGAAATTTGTCATCACAAGTAGGAAGTGAGTCAGTCAGCATGTCTGAGTGCTCTTCTCAAGCTCGGCAAGACTATATGCTCAGAATAAGTGGATAGTTGGGTTTCACTAGGGTTGAAATTTTGCCAGAGAATACTGGAATAGGAGAAGAGCATGAGAGTGAAGGGTCTTTGCATGGGAGTAGTTTTCATACTGGGTCATGAGATTCTTGATTGGGTAAGGAGGGTGATGAGTCACAAAAATGTGGTAATTGTGATGGTTTGGAGGTTTGGCGAGGCCATCGATAGCAGCTGAACAGGAGTTTCAAGGCAGTGAGTTGGAAAGACAGGTGATCTCTAGAGTGTAAGATACTTGAAAAATAATTTTGAAGGTGGTACTGACTGAAAAATGAAGGGAAAAGCGACACACCCTTTACCTTAGATCCTGAAAAATCTTTTAAAATAAATATAACTGAGGTTTAAATTATCTTCTGCCAAACTGCCAGTCAGCTTGCCTGTCTAAAGACTTCTTGTCTTCACCAGCAGGCACACAGCCCTGGCAAGACAGTACTATCTCTGTGGACAGAGCTGCCTTCCCTCCGCTGCCTGCTTGATAGTGGGCTTCGGGAGGTGGCTCACACTTTATTTTCCTACCAAGACTGACAAGGCAAAGTCATATATTCTTAAAGTTTCCCAGTACTTTATGATCCCATTGTTTCCCATTAGAGCAAATTCCAAGGTAAGGAAAGTAAAAATTATATATCCAATGATCAGATGGGGAAGGAAGGCCCATTCAAGATGTTTTAAGGAATATGTGGGGGGAGGCAAGTGGTGTTATGACAAAGCTGAATGGAATCTAAGAGACTTGGCCATAAGGAAGATGCTATATTTTAAAGTATTAATACTCTTCCATTCATTCAACAAACATTTATTGGTCACCAATTATGTGCCAGTCAACATCCTAGGTCAGTGGTTCCTAAACGTTTTGGTCTCAGGATCCCTTCCTTAAGAATTGGGAAGGACAATTGTTGAGGACCCCAAAGAATTTTGTTTATGTAAATTATATCTACAATTATTGTTTTAGAACTCAAACATGAAAATTTTTTAAAATATTAATTTAAAAATATAAACCCATTACATGTTAACATAAATATCAGAGGAAAAAAAATTTTTTTAATGTCTAGTGAGAAGAGAAGCATCGTTCTACATTTTCCCCCCAATGTCTTTCATATCTCGCTTACTAGAAGGCATCTGGAATCTCATATTTGCTTTTGTATTCAGTCTGTTGCCAGATCACATATCATGTACCCTCTAGAAGATACATGTGTACTATATATTCATGAGAAAAGGAAAAGAAAAATAACAACTTAGTATCATTGTGAAAATAATTTTGGCCTTGAGGACCCTCTGGAAGGGTCTTAAAATGGGATCCTCAGGGGTGCCCAAATCATACTTTGGGAACTACTATGCAAAGTATTGGTATAGAGCCCTCAACAAGCAGAGACCAGCAGGATAGAACATTTACAGGGATATACACAGAGCAGTGTGTTATGCTCTAATGGAGTACAGTGGTATAGTTCTGACTGTGAAGGTCAGTAGAGAGTTCGAGAAGGTGTTGACCTTGGAGCTGAACCTTGAAGCACGTGTAGATATACAACAGAGGAGGCGAAGGCCTTCTTGACTGAGAAACTGTGAATAGTGTTCCTCAGAGTATAACCTGCATGAAGGGAAGTTACTGAAGAAAAGGCTAGAAAAGTGTAGGGAAAGGACAGACTGTACAGAGCCTTTATTCTGCAGATGATGGGGAAAAAATCTTTAGTGAATACATAACAAATATTAGCTGATGTCTGTGCCTCTAATCTATCTAAGAGAGGAACGATATTAGAAATTTAGTTTACTCACCAACCCACCGAGCTTTGAGTATTTAATTTGCATATCCAGATCTCTTGTCATTAAACTTACTCCCATTATTAATATATTTTTTCTGAACTGTAAATGAGCTATTGCTAGAGATATGGATAATAAGATAAACCACAGAAATTGCGGACCTCTTAGTTTCCTAGAAAGAAGTGGCCATTTTCCCAACAGTCTCAACAAAGCAAGAGGAGCAGCTGGCTTCCTCTGGGTTCCTGAAAGATCTTATTGCTGTCTCCAGGGCTCAAACCTGCTACACTCCCTCTGAACAAATATTTAACTTCAGAGGTTTTTAAAAAGTTTTATTAGAAATAAAGAAATGGACTAAGATCAAACTCACAAGAAAGAATCAAATGTAGCAACTAAGATTATAAAGTGAAGTCGCTCAGTTCTGTCTGACTCTGTGCGACCCCATGGACTGCAGCCCGCCATGCTCCTCTCTGTCCATCGGATTTCCCAGGCAAGAATCGTGGGGTGGGTTGCATTTCCTTCTCCAGACTCTTTATCCTCTGACAGACACAATTTTTTTCAAAGGATAATTCTCTGTGCTTCCTTCTTTGGGTGTTGTATCCCATGGTTCTAGGGGCTCAGGATACAAATATGACTTGAATATGACTTGAAGGGGAAGCAAAGACGAGAGTAAACAGTTCTAGGGGCTCCATTTCTTTCCTCCTCTGTTTGCCTCATTTGAAGAAACTAACAGGGGCACCACCTGAGAAACGGTTCACATTTTTAAATGAAAGACTTAGGCGGGTTAGACGCTTAAAGGCCTCAAAGCTGGATCCTGCTGCTGCTGCTGCTAAGTCACTTCAGTCGTGTTCGACTCTGTGACCCCCTCGTCCTTGGACGAGGCTCCCTCGTCCCTGGGGTTCTCCAGGCAAGAACACTGGAGTGGGTTGCCATTTCCTTCTGCAATGCGTGAAAGGGAAGTCGCTCAGTCGTGTCCGACTCCTCTCGACTCCATGGACTGCGACCTACCAGGCTCCTCTGTCCATGGGATTTTCCAGGCAAGAGTACCGGAGTGGGTTGCCATTGCCTTCTCCGAAGCTGGATTCTAGGTAACGCTAAACCGTAATTCAGAAATCCTAAAACCGAGCGGGCAGGAATGCATAATGATTCATTTTTAACTTGACTTATTAATCACGCCACATTATTAGTGTTTTTAACACCAGATATATATTTACACATTTCCCAACTTTTACTGGACTTAAATCTTAGGGTGATGATCTACTTAGCAGTGAATAACACAGGAACCACAGTGCTGGTTACATGCAAGTCTAAGACATACGTGTACACTTGGACCCTTGAGTACGTAATCTTCTCCGAAGCTGGATTCTAGGTAACGCTAAACCGTAATTCAGAAATCCTAAAACCGAGCGGGCAGGAATGCATAATGATTCATTTTTAACTTGACTTATTAATCACGCCACATTATTAGTGTTTTTAACACCAGATATATATTTACACATTTCCCAACTTTTACTGGACTTAAATCTTAGGGTGATGATCTACTTAGCAGTGAATAACACAGGAACCACAGTGCTGGTTACATGCAAGTCTAAGACATACGTGTACACTTGGACCCTTGAGTACGTAACACGCCGTTAACCCTTCCAGAGCTGGGCGGGGGAGGGCGGGCCGCAGCGGAGGGGCGGTTTCCTAAGCGACCGCTGAGCTGCAAGTGCGCACGCGCGAAGCCTGGCTGATGCAACCTCCCGCGCTCAATCGGGTCTACCAAGAGTAAGGAAGCCGACAGGGACCTGAGCGCGGCCAATCGGCGGCCGCAGGAAAGAGCGCGGAAGGGCCCGCCCCCGGCCCGGCGAGTGACGTCAGGCGGCGCGGGGCTGGTGGCGTAGCCGGCCGCCATCCTGCGTCTAGCCAGCCTGCTTGGAGCGGTGTTTCCGCGGCGCTGGCCCTGCGGCCATTTTGAGCTTCGCTTGCACCCGCCTGCCCTCCCAGACCAACCCTTCCGGGGTTGCGCTGCTGAGGAGAATCTCCACGGTCCGTGCCTCCGAAGAAGCCGCCGCCGCCGCCACGGAAGGGCTCCTATCTATGGTGGAGCGGCGCGGGCCGGAGTAGGACCCCTTCTCGCTGTCAGGATGGATGTCGCCTTGGCAGCCGCGTCTTGTGCCCGCCGTTCCGGACTGTGGCCCGCTACCCGCGGCCGGAGCCGCTCTCCTTGTTGGCTCTTCTGCTGGCCCGGGGGTCGGCCTGGGGCACCCACCCCGCCGCTGGGGAAGGCCGAGACTGTGTAGGGCCTCGAGCTCCGCCTTCCTACCTCCCTGAGAGACTGCCGACACCGGGAGATGGAGCCGGCGGCGGACGGCTCGCGGGAACCGGACCCCCGCTTCCGGCTGCCCTCCTTCCCTCAGCCCTCGCGATCAGGCACGTCCAGGTTCCCCGCACCGCTCGCCCCGGAACCCGACCCCAGGCTGGCTCCCAGCCCCCCGCCCGAGGCCCGAAGCAGCTCCTGGATGCAGCTGTTTTCCCAGCTCCTCGCGCCGCTCCCGGGCTTGCTTCAGAAGCTGCTGGTCTGGGGCCAGCTTTTCGGTGAGATGATCCCTACCAGATGGCAAGACTTTGCTGGAGGCTACGGCCTCCTGAGGGCCCGGGAGGAGCCCGCCGCCCCCTCGGCGCCCAAAGTCTGAGTTCGGTGCGGCTCGACCCCTCGGCCGACGCGGCCGCTGGTCCCCTTGACTGGCTAGAGGGGGGCCTCCACTGGCAGTGCTCGCCCCCAGATCTGGAATTAGAATTTAAAGCCAAGGGAAGAGCTTTAGACTCCGCTGTCCATGCTTTTCTTCTGGAGCAGCCGCTGTGGGGAGTGGAGCTGGTGCCCCGGAGCGTCCAAGCGCGTGTGTTTTCCGACTCGGAGCTTGGCCCTTCGCCCTCTGGACCGCTCAACGTTCAGCGCTTAAGCAGTGTCAGTGTCGTCTCCTATTTGCTGAACCCCTCCTATCTGGACTGCCTGCCCCGGGTTGAGCTGAGCTATGAGAGCAGTGTTGGAAGCTGCGAACTGGTCGATTTCCAGGCGCTGAGCCCAGAGAGCGGCTGCCTGGATGAGGCCTCTTATCCCCAGCCGCTCAACGCAGAGATGGCTCCCGCCTCGTGGCAAGGATGTCCGCCTCTCTCTAGAGAAGGCCTGCCCGAAATCCACCATCTCCGCATGAAGCGGCTGGAATTCCTTCAGCAGGCCAGCAAGGGTCAGGCTTTACCCACCCCTGACCAAGATCATGGCTACCACAGCCTAGAGGAGGAGCACAGTCTGCTCCGGATGGAGCCGAAGCACTGCGAAGATAGCCCGACTCAGTGTGTTCCTGCCGCTGGAGCCGTTCCCGGAACCGCCCAGGAACCCATTGAGGAGAAAACAGAATTGTTGATTAGAGAAGTTCCTTTTGGATTGGAAAGACAGAGCCCCTCGGGAGGCATTCCATCTTGTGAGACTGGACAGAAGCTTGGAGAGGACCAAATAAGTGTAGTTGACTCTCCAGACATAGACGATGACCTTCCCATTTCTGCCAGACCAGCCTGTAGTAACAAGTTAATAGATTACATTTTGGGAGGTGCAGCCAGTGACCTGGAAACAAGTTCTGATTCGGAAGATGAGGATTGGGACGAAGACGTTGAGGATGACGGTTTTGATAGTGATAGCTCATTCTCAGAATCAGCTTTGAACAAGACTCAGAAGGGCTCCACCTTTGGAACTCTTTCTATAGTGTGGATCCTTATAATCCCCAAAACTTTACAGCAACAATTCAGACTGCTGCCAAAATTCTTCCTGGAAACCCTTCTGATTCAGAGAAGGATTTGTCTGACAAGTCTGACCTTGGGAATTCCCAGACTGGAAGTCTTCCCAAGTCTCCTGATCATAATTCTGGAGATGATGATGACTGGGAATCTAGTGCAGATGAAGCAGAGAGTCTCAAACTGTGGAATTCTTTTTGTAATTCTGACGACCCCTACAACCTTCTAAATTTTAAGGCTCCTTTTCAAACAGGGAAGAATTGGAAAAGCTGTCTTGACTCAGAGAGGCCATCTGAGCCCGTTTCTGAGTGTCACACCTTACTTTCCTGTAAGGGGCAGCTGTTAGGGAGCCGAGAAAGTAAATGTCCAGACTTGGTAGAGGGTGTGTTTCTTTCTGGAGAAAGACAAACACATATCCGGAGAAAAAAGGTTTGTTTCTTTTAACATTCCTGATAATTTGTACTTTCTGTTCTGATGTGGAAAGGCATGAGTTTCCTGGAACCATAGTAGTGCTTATTTTTTAGGAACGACTCCAAGCTCTTACACTTCGGTTGAGAAATGACCACCTCTCCTTTTCCCTCGAGTAGAGTGTTCCTGTCTGAATTGAAGGTGCCAGTGTATAGATGTTCACTTGAGGGTGCTGTTTTCTTTTGGGTTGGCAGCTCTGGGCTGTTTCCCTTCAAGTTTGAACTTTTCATTTTTATTAAGGAACAGAAAAATTAAACTTTCTGTATACATGATTTAATTCTAGAGATTGAGAAACTCCTGTTGTAGCAGTAGAGTTTTGTGGTATTAAGTGTAGCATGTCATTTACAGACACTCCTCCAGTTTCAGGATAACTGTTTTCATGCCTCTCCGTTAGAACCCAAAGGGATGATGGTACCAAGTAGCAAGTCATATTTGTCTGGTTGTTTGCTATGAAAGAAAATACTAGTTTCAGTATTAAAATGTTTGGACATTTGGAATTTTGATTGACAATAATACTGAAAATAGTATTACCGTTTCTTAATATAGCAGTCCAAGTTATCATTGGCCCACTATAGGTTAATCATTTGTAATTATGATGGTCACTTGGTTTTCCTGAGTAGTTGTTTCCTATTCCCAGGCTAGTCTTAAAACTTCATGGAGCGTTTATTTTACTCTTTCAACACATTCCAAAGGTAACCTTATTTGGGGAATCTTTTGAATTGCCTTTTTAAAAAAAATTCAGCTGAGGTTATTAATTGAAGAGAAATCCCCACAAACAGACAGAGTATCTTTTATTGTGGAACAGAAGTTTCTTCAGTTACCTTTACTTTTATTTGGAAAGATAAAGTCATGGGTGAATTATTATTGACCTCAAATTCTGCTGCCTCAGAGTTTCAAGTGGAAGGAACTGTAATCCTTTGGCTCCAAATGACCAGCTTAATCTTTGAAACTCTCCCTAGGGTAGAAAAATGTCCCTAAATGGTGGTATTCTTATGTCTTAGCTGTAGAAGCAAAATAAGGCATATTAAAAATTAGGTTTTAGTTCACACTTTTATTAATGCTGTCTTAAACGTTTTTCGCTGTTTTTAAAAGGTCCCTGACAAAATGTCCTGTTTAGTGAATAGGTAAACAAAGTGAGGCAATGGAATTGAGCACTTGGCATCTAGAGACTTGTGTTCCCTACTCCTAAGTTGTTAGGGCCAACAGATTTAGGAAGATAGCCAGAGCTAAGAAGTAACTTGACCTCTCATGGCTTTGACTGACTAACTTATAGTAATAAGAATGGCTATTGTATGAATTACTGCACAATATAAATGAGGTGAGTAGATAAAACTCATAGTTGCTTTGCCTTAAATGATAACTCTTGCTTAGGGATCTCAGCCCAGCCTCATGTCTTGCTCACTGAGTGAAAAGTGAGATGAGTCAAGTAGATATTACTATTACTATGCACTAGAAGCAACATTTAAAAACATTATGTCTGGAATATGGTAAAGTTATTTAAACCTTTGAATACATCCCATTCTTTAGGTCTATGGGAATAATGGATAGTTCCCAATTCTTAGAATGAGGCTTTCAGATCTGGGAATGCTTTATTAAATGGCAAACATGGTGCAGATTGTGGAGCCGGGCTGAGTTGGAATCCTGATTGCTGAAAAGTGAGATGAGTCAAGTAGATATTACTATTACTATGCACTAGAAGCAACATTTAAAAACATTATGTCTGGAATATGGTAAAGTTATTTACAACCTTTGAATACATCCCATTCTTTAGGTCTATGGGAATAATGGATAGTTCCCAATTCTTAGAATGAGGCTTTCAGATCTGGGAATGCTTTATTAAATGGCAAACATGGTGCAGATTGTGGAGCCGGGCTGAGTTGGAATCCTGATTGCACCCGTGGAAGCTGAGTGATTTGAATGAGTCAGTTTACCTTGGTTTCCTTATCTATACAATGAAGATGATGATAATACATACCTTATAGAGTATGTATTATTAAGCTAGATGAAAATTAAGTACTTTGAAAAGAACCTGGCATATGGTAACCACTGTATAAATGTTCTTTATCTTGGTGATAAAATGAATGAGTCATGCTAGAATGCAACATTTAGTAAGGTGTTACATACCTACTAATTGTCCTCGGGGGCATTCCTTGGCCTGATGTAAAGGGGATGAAAGTAGCCGGCCACAGTGGGATTAGCTGATGTAAGTAATGAATGTGCTTTAAAACAGGTTTTGACATTTGGTGTTTGATATCTTAAAAAGATATTTCTATATTAGAGATTGAGTAGGGATTAAAAGGAACTGTCACTTACCTGTGATCATATATATTGCAGTAGTCACAATTGCATGTATGTATGGTGATAGGATAATGAAGAATACAAAGAGGGTTTTTAATCTTAACTACAAAGTCTCTCATAGTAACATAACCTTTTGCTAAGTCACTTCAGTCGTGTCCGACTCTGCGTGACCCCATAGACGGCAGCCCACCAGGCTCCGCCATCCCTGGGATTCTCCAGGCGAGAACACTGGAGTGGGTTGCCATTTCCTTCTCCAGTGCATGAAAGTGAAAAGTGAAAGTGAAGTACCTCAGTCGTGTCCGACTCTTCGAGACCCCATGGACTGCAGCCCACCAGGGTCCTCCGCCCATGGGATTTTCCAGGCGAGCACTGGAGTAGGGTGCCACTGCCTTCTCCAACATAACCTTAAAGATATGTTTTGTTGCAGTTTGATTACTAAGTAACTCTCTTCTGTGTTCTGATTATAAAAGTAATTAATATAATACTACTACATGTTTATGATTCAAGAATTGAAAAACACTGAAAAGTTACTTTTTAAAAAAAAAAGAAATAGAAATGAACTTTTGTGCTCTAATAAAAGCATTCAGGAATATATTTCTGAAATACTTAGGAAACATTTGTCATTGTGGAAGAGTGTACAAGTTTGTTTCTTTACTTCTGTTATATTTGAGATTAAAATTACTCTTATCTTTATAGGTCACCTTCCTTGAAGAAGTTACTGAGTATTATATAAGCGGTGATGAGGATCGAAAAGGACCATGGGAAGAATTTGCACGGGATGGATGCAGGTTCCAGAAACGAATTCAAGAAACAGAAGAAGCTATTGGATACTGCTTGACATTTGAGCACAGAGAAAAGATGTTTAATAGACTCCAGCAAACATGTTTCAAAGGATTTAATGTTTTCGAGCAATGTTAAGATGATTTGACAGCCTCTGGCCCTAGCATACACTACCTCTTACTTGAGAGGTTACTTTTAAAAACAAAAATTGGCAGCTGTCCTTCAACTTTTTCTTAGAGGATGTACAGCTTGGATCCAGTAACCTAGTTTAATATTGTTTTGCAACATCGCCCACTCAGAAATGTCCAGGTTTGAGGCCAGGCCCTGAAAATGAAGGATGAGATGGTGTGATTTCTAATCCTCCCTTTTTTGTTTAGTTGGATCTGTTCTAGGATGTTGTTTGCTTGCTGAAGTGAAAAAGGGACCTTTTAAGGTGTAATTTTGCACTTTGGAAACTTATTTTCTTGGGAACAATATTTATAGGGTTCAAAGCCCGTTTCCCATTCTAATTTAAATTATGTGCACCTGTCTAAAAACTCTGGGCTCTCCCCTCCCCGCAACATTCTGAAATTACTGGGCTGTTACGTTTTCTATATATTCAGTAATTTGAACCTTCTACTTCAATGTTAAGAATAGTTTTGTATATACGACCAACTTAAAGTACATTATCGTGTGTCTGTTTTTTTTCTCTAAAAATGACTGGTTGAAAATGTGTGGTTGGTTTTTATTTCTAGGTTAAGCCCTACCTAGGAAATGTTTCCAAGGACTGCCACAAAACCTGTATGTGCAGTACTTTCTGCTACT
Source organism: Madoqua kirkii (assembly GCA_006408675.1). Taxonomy (NCBI): domain Eukaryota; kingdom Metazoa; phylum Chordata; class Mammalia; order Artiodactyla; family Bovidae; genus Madoqua; species Madoqua kirkii. Next base: position 52,498 of record SJYC01050814.1, on the reverse strand, counting down.
TTGGGAAAGCTGCATATTTCTGCCAAATTTTAACATCTGATATATTTAAGTTCTTTGTAAACTCTTTTTTAGAGAGGATTCTGTATATGTTATTGTAATTTCCACTTGAGTGGTTCTTTGTGTCTTCAACAGGTAGAAATTGTTAAAAGACTCCAGAAAGTAATAATTGTGTCATAGTTGCTTTTAAATTTAAAAGCTTAGAATTTTCTTAGGAAGAAGAACAAGAGTCATCTCAGAGCAATTTGGTTTTGTTGTATATGCTCTCAAAAGAAAACCAGTGTTAATAATATCATGCCTCAGCACCGTCACTTTTATAACTTGTCAGGGTGACATTAAACTTGGAAATGGGCAGTTCTGAATTTTCCAGTTTGAAGTGTAAAATATAGACTTCAGTCAACATCCAAGTTTATTGTGTTCTTTTTTAATAGAGAAGTAATGGCAAGGCCTATAGTTTCAGGAAAGATCTATAGATTTAACAGATTGAAAGTTTTAATATCTTCATCCCAAAGCTTAGTTTTGAATTGAAGTTTCTGCAGTGACTGATTGTGTTTGGTTAGTTAGCACTACATGATGTGCGTATGTTAGGTTGAGGGAATGTTAACTAACAACTTTCTGGTCTGTTTTTACGTCACATGCCTTCTATTACCAGTAGTAGAAAGCACGGGCAGAGTAGATGACCTCTTAATTTTGAAGTTGTTTCAGAGTGAGGACAAATTTTCCTCAGAAGTGCTTGCAGGATTACTACCTCAGTTTATAATCTACCTGGTCATTATTTCTTTTCTATTTGGTTTGCTCTGAGAGTACAATGGCATAAAACTTGGTCAGGTTTTTGCAGAGCTCTTTTTCAGTGTGTTTTGTGCCCCTCTATTTTAGGTAATCATAGGGAATGCATTTTAGAGTCTGGTGTAACACCATGGAAATGCTAAGTTTCAAGCATCAGCTGTGTCAGTTGGAAAGAAGGTATTACTTGCCTTGAAAAGAAAACTGAAAATGTATAGGCATTCTTTTAAAACCAGACTGAAGTATACCATTTTATTTCAGAGACTTAGGTTATGTTTGGGGGTTTTAAATCTTGCACCTCTGCATATATGAAAATAATGGGTAATCTTTACATTTACTAGGCTTCCCTGATGGCTCAGATGGTAAAGAATCCACCTGCAGTGCAGGAGACCTGGGTTTGATCCCTGGGTCAGGAAGATCCCCTGGAGAAGGGAATGGTAACCCACTCCAGTATTCTTGCCTGGAGAATTCCATGGGCAGAGGAACCTGGCAGGCTGCAGTCCCTGGGATCATAAAGACTCAGATATGACTGAGCAACTGACACTTCACATTTACTGGATTTTGGAGAATTGTTCTCTTGAGATGCCAACCTCACTACTCAATATGTAAAAGCCTGGTGAAGGAATTCTTCCATTTACTACCCTCCTTTAAGAGAAGTGATCAGACAGCAATGAGAAGGACAAAAGGGACCATTTTAAAGTTGGACAAGGAAAAAACAATTCTTAGCAGTTTTGTCCAGATCCTAATTGTTAGAACAAAGTTAAAACTTCAATCTAAAATCCTTGGAAGTTTTAATTGAACATTTTATACACTTAAAGTCTTGCAATGGTGCTTTATGTGTCAATGTAGCATATGAAAGGCTTTGTGCAGACAAGTAAACATTTCCTTTTTTAAGTGTTAAAATGTGATAACACCATCTAGTCATCTTTAACTTGAAATCAAAACTATCAGATTTTATTTTTTTATAATTTAGGGAAGAAGGGGACTAAAAGACTTCTAAATTGGCTTCAGATCCAATGATTTAAGTGTAACCAGTTTTTGTTGGGACTTTATAAAATTATATTGTATATATAACAACTAATCTGTAAATTATAATAAATATATTTGCAATTATTAAGTGTTATGTGATATCATTGTTTTTGGAATTACTGAGCAGGAGTTTCAGAATTAAGTTAGGTGTTTTTGTAGAAGCATTTTTATAATTTAGGGAAGAAGGGGACTAAAAGACTTCTAAATTGGCTTCAGATCCAATGATTTAAGTGTAACCAGTTTTTGTTGGGACTTTATAAAATTATATTGTATATATAACAACTAATCTGTAAATTATAATAAATATATTTGCAATTATTAAGTGTTATGTGATATCATTGTTTTTGGAATTACTGAGCAGGAGTTTCAGAATTAAGTTAGGTGTTTTTGTAGAAGCATTATAAACTTAAAAGGTACTGTACAGATTTATGTGGTTAAAAAGGTTATATGATATGGTAATTGCTCTTTAGCTAACTGAAGAGGAAATGGTTAAGGGGGTCAATATAATTGCAAACTACATTTTGGTATTAGATAAGAGAAGTTGGTTCTTAAGAGTATGAAGTGCCCTTCTTAGAGACGGGATTTGATTCTAAAACTTGCCCCAGTTATGTACTAATGCTGCAAAGAAAATAGTAAAATAGTATTCACAGAACCAGTCCATTCTAAAGGAGATCAGCCCTGGGATTTCTTTGGAAGGAATGATGCTAAAGCTGAAACTCCAGTACTTTGGCCACCTCATGCGAAGAGTTGACTCATTGGAAAAGACTGATGCTGGGAGGGATTGGGGGCAGGAGAAGGGGATGACAGAGGATGAGATGGCTGGATGGCATCACTGACTCGATGGATGTGAATCTGAGTGAACTCCAGGAGTTGGTGATAGGGAAGCCTGGCGTGCTGATTCATTGGGTTGCAAAAAGTCAGACACGACTAAGTGACTGATCTGATCTGATCTGATTCACAGAAGCAGTAAATTACTATACTGGAATTAGCATAGTGTTTCTCCTAAGTAGCAGGGAAGTCTGCTGCTTTATTTTGTGCATTATCATTAATGATAACTGATATTGTCAATAATCATGTTCTCCCATTTACAATATTGAATAAATGTGATGGTAACATCTGAAAAACATTTGGATGATAGCAAGCTTATTAATGGAATTCTTAATTATAGCATTCTTAATTTAGGCATTTGAATCTTGCTAGGGAGTCACAAAGAGTCGGACTCGACTGAAGCGACTTAGCAGCAGCAGAAGCAGCAGCTAATGAAAAATTATTAAAGGTGTATTTCTTAACGATGGAAAGAAACAGTTGCAGATAAATCATTGTTTAGTGCAAATTGAATTGACAGCCTAGGTTATACTTTTATTACCATCTTAGGGTTAATTTAAGCATTTTTGGCTGTTTCTCCCCCAGGAAGATGGATGAAAATAGTCTTGTTCACATCAAGCCAGGACAGCCGTTATGACTGTCCTGGTATCCCTACAGAGGTGGTGGATGTTTGTTGTTTAACAGGAAGATTAAAGCAAGTATTTAATTGCTGTTCTCGGAAATTTTGAGTTATACACAGTTTGGGGAGTTTGTTGGTCTTATTTGGAGACTTTTTTGGACCCTCTATGTACCTTTTAAAAATGAAAATAAATTTTTTTTCTCATTTATAAAAGTATCTAATAGATGTACAAGGACATTCTGGTACATTCTAAAAAAGTATGTTGCCTACCATTTTGGGGGGAGCTAAAAGACCTAATTTATTTATGTGTATGAAGAAGTTTTGATACTCTTAACTGATTATGATACAAATATTGGCAATGTGGAATGTTCCTATATTGGAAATTAGAATTCTTATGGACTTAGTTGAATGCTTTGTTCAATATAAAATACAAGTCTTTTTCTCCTTGGATTTGCTCGAGACTAAGTTTTTACTGGTCAAAATGGCTCAGTGGGTAAACAATCCACCTGCAATGCAGGAGACATAGGAGATACAGGTTTGATCTCTGGGTCGGGAAGATCCCTTGGAGGGAGAAATGGCAGCCCACTCCAGTATTCTTGCCTGGGAAATGCCACGGACAGGGGAGCCTGGCGGACTATAGTGCATGGGGTCGGGTCACAGAGAGCTGGACACAGCTCAGCGCGTGGCACGTGGCACATGGCTTTAAAACACAAAGGCAGCATGATACTGAGCTCTGCAACCCTAGTGTAGTAAGTAGGGTGAGTAGATCTCACCCTGCTCACTTTGAGTGTTCATAGAAGACCTGTAGTGCATTCAATTAATACATGTTAGCGAGAGGTTTGAGATCAGGGAAGTTAAAGAGAAATGGTTTTATACATGGAATAGAAAGCCCATGGTGGAGTTTGGGGTTATGTTATTACTGTGTAACAATCTGAGCCACATCAGTGTTTTACCATTGACAGACTCAAGCTCATTAGGGAAAGACAGGGGAAATCAGACTTATGGAAATGAGGTTGCTTGACCCAGGAAGAGGATACCCTCGAGATCTAATGGAAACAGGTCTAGAAAGCTGAACTATTAAGAGAAAACATTTCGGAATGCTTTTTCATGTTTTGTTCTTTTATTCCATTCAGTTTAGTTCAGTTCAGTCGCTCAATCGTGTCCAACTCTTTGCGACCCCATGAATCACAGCACACCAGGCCTCCCTGTCCATCACCATCTCCCATAGTTCACCCAGACTCGTGTCCATCGAGTCAGTGATGCCATCCAGCCACCTCATCCTCTGTCACCCCCTTCTTCTCCTGCCCCCAATCCCTCCCAGCATCAAAGTCTTTTCCAATGAGTCAACTCTTCACATGAGGTGGCCAAAGTACTGGAGTTTCAGCTTTAGCATCATTCCTTCCAAAGAAATCCCAGGGCTGATCTCCTTCAGAATGGACTGGCTGGATCTCCTTGCCGTCCAACCCCTCCCTTCGTTTCTTCGAGTTTCCTTCTGCCTTTCTTTGCTGAACATTTTACTTTCGTTATGGACTTCCATGGTGGCTCAGACAGTAAAGCGTCTGCCTACAGTGCAGGAGACCTGGGTTCGATCCCTGGGTCAGGAAGATCCTCTGGAGAAGGAAATGGCAGCCCACTCCAGTACTGTTGCCTGGAAAATCCCATGGACGGAAGAGCATAGTAGGCTACAGTCCATGGGGTCGCAAAGAGTCGGACACGACTGAGCAACTTCGCTTCACTTCATTGTTGTAAATCCTGCCTAGCAAAGGAATGAGGGTCCTCACAGCAAAAGAACAGCAGAATTGTCAGAGGTATGTTCATTAGCAATACTCTCCATCGAGATGACACTGCAAATTTCCCCACCAAAATGGTAGGTTAATATATACACTGCATTAACTTTTAGGAATATCCCCCAAATGTTCAAGGTCAAAGAGCGAGGTAGTTGTAAAACTGGATTATACTGCTGTAAGGCACGCCTGTTTTCCTCAATGGGGTTCATGCCTTGGTTTTGAAGGCAGAAACCAGAGAGGAGTCCCAAAGGAGTTTTTTTAGAAAGTTGATCTGGATGTATGTTGTGGAGGGGTTGTTTTTAAAAACAAATTTCATCATGAGAAGACTTGTTCCCTCTTTGGATCTCACATATCATCTCCAAGAGAGCTCTGACAACCCTATCCTCCAACTCCTCCCTTTCCACTATGTTTAACCTTTTTAAATTGTATTCACTGCCTAATCTTAACATTTTGACGTATTTCTTATCTACCGCCACACTCAATAAACTCTGTAAGTGTGGGGGTTTTGGTCATTCTATGAGCACATAGCCTAGGACTGCACCCGGAACAGTCAACAGATGCTTGAATGAGTCGGTAACTTCGTTTAAGTCAGTTCCCATACAGTTTCTACCGAGACTTTGTCAACATGGCCGTGTCTGATTCGACTCCAGCGTGCCTCAGCCATAGGTGATACAGAATCACAGAACTGAAGGGTCCTTGGGGAGAAGCTGTAGCAGAGCTCTAAAGTTTTAGAATGTAATTACAAATTTCAATTGTAATTGAAATTTGTGCTAGAGATACCTCATCAATTAATTTGAGTGTCATTAACAAAGTACATGTTAATTTACAAAGATAATATGTCAGCAAATCAGCTGAGACCTTTCTTTTCCAGGATTAAAGAGTACTAAATTATTGTGCATGTGTGCTAAATCACCTCAGTCGTGTCTGGCTCTGTGACGCTATGGTCTGTAGCCCACCAGGCTCCTCTGTCCGTAGGATTCTCCAGGAAAGAATACTGGAGTGGGTTGCTGCACCCTCCTCCAGGGGCTCTTCCCCACCCACGGATTAAATCTGCGTGTCTTAAGTCTCCCGCATTGATAGGCAGGTTCTTTACCATTAGCACCACCTGTACTGAAGTATTAAAAGTATTTTCCCCACCATACCAGAGGTTTCATTTCTACCCCTGTTTTTTAGAAAACAATTAGCTTTGAGTTTCTAGAGATGCTCAGTTGAGTCCACCAGATGGCGTGACTTGCCACCAGAGTGCCTGACAGATTCCTGTCGCTGCTAATCTGATGGCGTTGCTTGGAGGTCATTTCCTTAGTATATAAACAAGCTGGCAAACCGCACTGCCCTGCCCATGCTAGGCCTGCCTGGCCAACCGTGACTTCACCTTTTGGTGGTAACTACTCGTTGCTGATAGCTCCCTGATAGCTTCCCTGGTTGCTCAGCTGGTAAAGAATCCACCTGCACTGCAGGAGACCTGGGTTCGAAGATCCCAGGAGCGGGGAAAGGCTACCTACCCCAGTATTCTGGCCTGGAGAATTCCACGGACTGTAAAGTCTAAGGGGTCACAAAGAGTCGGACACGACTTTCACTTTTACTCATCACGGGGGGCTGTTCCTTACAGGAGAACCAACGTTTATATTTGAACACAAATAAATGAATTGATTCTTCATGGTCTCCATGGAGGAATAATCAAACGGATATGGCCATTTAGGTGATTGCAAGTGAGATATAAGAGGCTGATGTACAGATACTTGCTGGGGTTTCGAGTTAGCGTTTTTCTTGTTAGGGTTTTATCTTACTTCACTCTTTGTTCAACATTCAGTTTTCTGTTGCATCCCTGTGCGTCGGGGCAGTCACTGTCAGTGAGAGGAGACAGCCATGTTGCTTGGGGCATGGGAACGCCCTGGGCCTGATTACAGAGCTGTACATGCAACTGGCATGGAGGGAGACAAACTGAGAACTGTTGGTTGAGGCTTTGTGCTGGCGTTACCTGTTTCTCGCTCAGTAGCCAAGGCCAGGTGGGTGCCCAGGACGGCTCTTTGGGTTTGACATTGGCTCCAAGGGGCTGCTCCCATCTGCTTCTAGGTGTACAGAATGGAGGCCATTACAAGATTGCCTACAGCTCTCCGATGCCTGCACTGAGAGAGGCTCTTTCAGCTTGCGGTGGTTTCCTTTCTTTTGTTTCTACTTGGTTAGACTGTGTAGGGAGGCGAGGCATGTTTTTGCACCTTCAGGAATTTACATGGGAGTTCTTTGTTTTCTTTCCTTCTGATTGCCACGTTTTCTAGATATTCGCCTCTGAACAGATCTCCCTTCCCCAGGACAATCTGCTGAAAGTCACAGCCTGATTGGCCCGGGGGATATAACCCAGTACTACCTGAGAGATGGCAATACTTTTAGAATAATATTGAATTACAGAAGAAAAGTGAAAGTGTTAGTCACTCAGTGATGTCCGACTCTTCGTGGCCCTATGGACTGTAGCCCGCCAGGCTCCTCTGTCCATGGAATTCTCCAGGCAAGAATACTAGAGTGGGTTGCCATTTTCTTCTCCAGGGAATCTTCCTGATCCAGGGATCAACCCCTGGTCTTCTGCGTTGCAGGCAGATTCTTTACCATCTGAGCCACCAGGGAAGCCCCCATAGGGTGAAGTAGGTGCATTTTCTTGCAGTTAATTTCCCAGGTTCTTTCAGATAGGATAACAGTTACACTAGCCACTGTTCCTTATTTTTCCTTTTTTCTCATGCAGTTGTTAAAAAAAATAAATTTATTTAAGCTTAAAAAAAGATCAGTTCGCCCATTTCTTCCACTCTCACGCTCTTCTCTGGCGATCACCAATCTGTTATCTGTATCTTTGAGCCTGTTTTTGTTTGTTCAGTTTTTGTTGTTGTTTTTAAGATTTCACATATAAGAGAGAGCATGCGATATTTGTCTTTACTTATTTCATTTAGCTCAGTGCCCCCTAGGTCCCAGGTTGTCACAAATGGCAAGACTGCATTCTCTCCAGTGTCTCTTCTTATCACTTAGCACAGAGCCCCTCAGGGCCCCTTGGGAATGTTTGCCTTCTGTGATCAGGTTTCACTCTCCTCTAAAGGCTTTCCAGATCGATCGTCTCTACATCCTCAGAGCTCATTGTCATGTTTTCACTGTTATGGTGCCCTGTACACATTCTGATCACTGTTCATCACACTGAATTGTAATTATGTTTGCAATTCCATTTCTTCCTGAAGATTGCCACCTCTTTGGTGGAGGGGTCCTCAGCACAGGGACCAGAACATCTTGGATGCACAATATACTTTTCTTTAACTCAAGTTACAATTTCCCAAGTCTCCTTCTCCCAATGGATAGGCTCCCAACCCCACACAACAACTGAACCATTTACTAATTCATGTTTCAAAGAAGCAATTACATAGGTAAAAATGTCTGTCTTCAATATAAACATAATTTTTATTTTTAGGACTTGAGACATTTTGAGAAGCTAGTATTACTAGTGATGACTTTACACCTAAGGTTTTAGATCAGTTGATATTATATCTTCATTACTGATCTTTCAGTGATACCATGAGGTTTATTGAAATTTGATCAGTATTATGAAAGGTACTTCTTCACTAGGCAGGATATAATTCATATACAATTTTCCTAGTTAAGAACTTTTTTTGTCAATCAGCTTATTGAGGTATACTTTACATATAAATAAAATTTTACAATTTTCAGTATAAAATTCAATGAGATTAAAGATTTATGTACAGTCATGTAAATACTACCACAATGAAAATATATAGAGCATTTCCATCACTCCAAAAAGTTGCCTTATACTCTTTTCTGTTCAGCCACCTCTCCAACCTCCAGCTTTCGGCAGTCATTGCTCTGCTTTGTATCACTGTTTCACCTTTTCTAGAATTTTTAAGAATGGTGTCATATATACCGTATGTACCCTTTTCGGTTTGGCTCCTTTTACCAGTGCAATGCTTTGAGATTCATCTGTGCTGTTTAGTGTATCAGCAGTCCCTTCTTTTTTGTTGCTGAGCAGTATTCCATTGTATGAGTATACCACAATTTCCTTATTCATTCACTAGTTGATGGATGGTTGGTTGGTTTACGTGAAAGTGAAAGTGAAGTCATTCAGTCGTGTCCGACTCTTTGCGACCCTGTAGACTATAACCTACCAGGCTCCTCCGTCCATGAGATTCTCCAGGCAAGAATACTGGAGAGGGTTGCCATTTCCTTCTCCAGGGGATCTTCCTGACCCAGGGTCTCCTGCCTTGCAGGCAAACGTTTAACCTCTGAGCCACCAGGATGGTTCGTTTGCTTAGCTTATGGCTGTTGTGATTAAAGTTGCTATGAACATTTGCATATAAGTGTTTCTGTAGATGTACGTTTTCATTCCTTTTGGATAGATTTAAGAATGATATGCTGGATAAAATGATAGCTATATATATATATAACTTTATAAGACAACTCCCAGTTTCCCAAAGTGGCTGCTCCACTTGGCAGCCAGTATGAGAGATCCAGCTGTTTCACCCCCTTGCCAACAATTTATAAATCTTTTTAAGTTTAGCTACTCAAGTGGGTTTGTTGCTGCTTAGTCACTTCAGTCGTGTCTGACTCGGTGCAACCCCAGAGATGGCAGCCCACCAGGCTCCCCCGTCCCTGGGATTCTCCAGGCAAGAACACTGGAGTGGGTTGCCATTTCCTTCTCCAATGCATGAAAGTGAAAAGTGAAAGGGAAGTCGCTCAGTCGTGTCCGACCCTTAGCAACCCCATGGACTGCAGCCCACCAGGCTCCTCCATCCATGGGGCTGTCCAGGCAAGAGTACTGGAGTGGGGTGCCATCGCCTTCTCCAGCTTATTTTAGTATAAATTTTTATTTCCTTGATGTTTAATGACACATGGCGAAGCATGTGTTCAAATCTTTTGTCCATTTTTTAAACCAAGTTGTGTGTGTGTATAGAAAATATTTTCTCCTAGTCAGTTCAGTTAGTTCAGTCGCTCAGTTGTGTCCAACTCTTTATGACCCCATGAATCGCAGCACGCCAGGCCTCCCTATTCATCACCATCTTCCGGAGTTCACTCAGACTCACTTCCATCGAGTTCACGATGCCATCCAGCCATCTCATCCTCTGTCGTCCCCTTCTCCTCCTGCCCCCAGTCCCTCCCAGCATCAGAGTCTTTTCCAGTGAGTCAACTCTTCGCATGAGGTGGCCAAAGTACTGGAGTTTCAGCTTTAGCATCATTCCTTCCAAAGAAATCCCAGGGCTGATCTCCTTCAGAATGGACTGGCTGGCTCTCCTTGCAGTCCAAGGGACCCTCAAGAGTCTTCTCCTCAAACCTAGACAGTGTATTAAAAAGCAGAGACACTGTCTCTTATACACATCTAGATGTGTATAAGAGACAGAGTTTCAGCTTTAGCATCATTCCTTCCAAAGAAATCCCAGGGCTGATCTCCTTCAGAATGGACTGGCTGGCTCTCCTTGCAGTCCAAGGGACCCTCAAGAGTCTTCTCCAACACCACAGTTCAAAAGCATCAATTCTTCGTCAGTAGCTTGCATTTTCATTTTCTTAATGTGATTTGAACAGCAAAATTTTTAATGTTGCTGAAGTCCAACTTATCGATTTTTCCTCTATGGTCTGTGCTCTTTTTATTGCCCTGCCTCATAAATCTTTCTCTAATGCAGAGTCACAAATATTTTTGCCTGTTTCTTTTTCGGACATTTTATGGTTTTAATTTTGACATTTTTAGTTGACTGTTTGTTTGTTTGTTTGTTTTCAAATGGACTTAACTAATGTATTATCTGGCTGTTCCGGGTCTGCACTGTGGCACAGGCTCCTCACTGCGGCGCTTCTCTAGCTGTGGCACAGGGCTTAGTTGCCCTGCGGCATGTGGGATCTTAGATCCATGACCAGGAATTGAACCTAGGCCCCCTGCATTGGGAGCTCAGAGTCTCAGGGACTGGACCACTTCAGGAAGTCCCTGAGTTAATTTTTGTATATGATATGAAGTAAGGTGTTGAGATTGATGTTTTTACACACAGATAATGAATTGCTGAAAAGTAACCTTGGCATCTTTGTTAAAGATCAATTGACTATATTAGGATTTCCCTTGCAGTCCAGTGGTTAAGATGCCATGCTTCTAATGCAGGGGGCAAGGGTTCCATCCCTGGTCAGGGAAGTAAGACTCTCATATGCTGTATGTATGGGTAAAAAAAAAATCAACTGATTATATACTATTTCAATTTCTGTTTCAGCGATTTGTATCTCTGTCCTTACATAAATGCTACACTGTCTTGATTACTGTTAACTTTATAGTAAGTCTTAAAATCACTTTGTTCTTTTTCAACATAGTTTTGGCTCTTGTAGGTCCTTTGCATTTCTCTTTGAATCTTAGAAGCAGCTTTTTAATTGTTACGAAAAAAACCTTTAAGGTATTAAATGGGATTGCATTGACTTTATAGATTGACTTTAGAACATTGACACATTAGCAGTATTGTCTTCTGATCCAAAAACAGAGTACATTTCTCCATTTGTTTGGGCTTCAAAATTTTTCTATCACCAACGTTTAAATACTTTTTCATATATATATATTTGATATATTGACCTCATATCCTGTGACCCTAGAATTTTTACATAGATGATCTTACCTTGGGGAAAGAAATGGCAACCGACTCCAGGATTCTTGCCTGGAGAATCCCAGGGACGGAGGAGCCTGGTGGGCTGCTGTCTGTGGGGTCGCACAGAGTCAGACACTTAGCAGCAGCAGATCATATCTTTGAATAGTAACATATATGCCTTTTATTTCTTTTTTCTTATCTTATGGTACTGGTTAGACATTTAGTACATTTTTGAACAGAAGTTGTGGTCATTAGGATAGGTGATGTCTTCTCTGTCCTTCCCAGTGTTGATGATTTATATCTTTCCTCTTCTCTTTCTTTTTAGTCTGTCAATAGTTTTGCCAATTTTATCAATCTTTACCAAGAAGCAGCATTTGGTTTCATTGATTTTTCCCCCTGTTGTTTTTGTTGTACTTTGCTCTGTTTTGTGTTCTAGTCCACTGATTTCTGATTTGTAATCTATTTCCTTCTTTCACATTCTTTGGGTTTAATTGTCTTTTTCAAATTTCTTAAGGTGGAACTTAAAGCACTGATTCAGAACCTTTCTTTCCTTCCACTGTAACTACCCAGTGCTATACATTTCCCTATAAGCACTGCTCTAGCCTCTTCTCAGATGTGCTCATGTGTTGTAATTTCATTTTCATACAGTTCCAGATATTTCCTAATCCCTCACAACAAAGATTTATCCAGTCCCAAATGTCATGTTCTGAGGTTGAGAAACCCAGTTTCTTTACTACTTTACACCCAAAGTTCTAGCAGTTTTTCAAGAATAAATGCTTCTTATATTGGGGGATGCACCTTTGCTTCATTTCCAGAGCCCTGAGATATTTCTTTTTGACGGTTTATCCAGTTTTATGTTTGCTTTTGGTGGAGAGGATTGACAGTCTTGTCACACTGCCATAGCTGTAAGTTTGACTATACTTTTATTTTTAATGCCATCTGTCCTTGTATTAAGCTTCCCTGGTGGCTCAGATGGTAAAGTGTCTGCCTGCAATGCGGGAGACCCAGGTTTGATCCCTGGGGAGGGAAGATCCTCTGGAGAAGGAAATGGCAACCCACTCTAGTACTCTTGCCTAGAAAATCCCATGGACGGAGGAGCCTGGTAGGCCACAGGCCTGTATTTGGGCTTCCCTGGTGGCTCAGCTGATAAAGAACCCCCATGCGCTTCGAGAGACCTGGGTTTGACCCATGGGTTGGGAAGATCTCCTGGAGAAGGGAACGGCTTCTCAGCATTCCAGTGTGCTGGCCTGGAGAATTCCAGGGACTGTATAGTCCTCACATTTAAAGTAGGTTTCCTGGAGACAACATACAGCAGCTTTGTGTTGTTTAGTTTCTCAGTTGTGTCCAACTCTTTGTGACCTCCCTGGACTGCAGCCCGCCAGGCTCCACTGCCCACGGGATTTCCTAGGCAAGAATACGGGAGTGGGTTGCCATTTCCTTCTCCAGGGGATCTTCCCAACCCAGGGACTGAAACCACTTCTCCTGCGTGTCAGGTGGATTTTTTACTGCTGAGCCACTGAGGAGCCTGTTGTAATTGCTTTCTTTAAAAAAAATAATAAATTGGGGGGTATTTGTTGCTGCATGGAGGTTTTCTCTATCTACATCGAGCGGGGGGCTCCTCTTCATTGTGGAGCTCAGGTTTCTCATTGCGGTGGCCTCTCGTGCCGTGGAGCACAGGCTCTGGGGGTGTGGACTTCATCGTCACAGCACACAGGTTCAGTAGTTGTGGGGCATGGGCTTAGCTGTTCCACGGACTGTGGAATCTTCCTACACCAGGGATTGAGCACACGTGCCCTGCATTGACTGGTGGATTCCTATCCACTGCACCATCAGGGAAGTCCGTACAGTTGTATTTTTAAAACCCAATATGATGATGTCTGCTTTTTAATTGGGAGTATTTAGATGAGTTATATTTAATGTAATTATCAATAGAGTTGAATTTAAATTAACTATCTTGCTCTTTTTCTTTATGTCCCATCTGATTTCATTTTTTTCTCTCTTTTGTTACCTTCTTTTGGATTGAGAATTTTTTTGTGTGATTTTATCTACACTATTGACCTATCAGCTATACCTATTTATCTGATTTCATTTTTGTGGCTATTGTAATGTTTAAATATATAGGTTAACTCATCACAGTAGATCTTTAAATAATATCATACGATTTCATGTGTGTACACCCAGAGCCTTCATTGACTACACTAAAGCCTTTGTGTGGATCACAAGAAACTGGAAAATTCTTAAAAGAGATAGGCATACCAAACTGCCATACCTGCCTCCTGAGAAATCTGTATGAAGGTCAAGAAGCAACAGTTAGAACTGGACATGAAACAGCGGACTGGTTCCAAATTGGGAAAGGAGTATGACAAGGCTGTATATTGTCCCCCTGCTTCTTTAACTTACATGCAGAGTGTATTATGTGAAATGCTGGGCTGGATGAAGCACAAGCTGGAATCAAGACTGCCGGGAGAAATATCAGTAACCTCACATATGCAGATGACACCATCCTTATGGCAGAAAGCAAAGAGGAACAAAGAGCTCTTGATGAAAGTGAAAGAGGAGAGTGAAAAAGTTGGCTTAAAGCTCAACATTCAGAAAACTAAGATCATGGCATCCAGTCCCATCACTTCATGGCACATAGATGGAGAAACAGTGGAAATAGCAACAGACTTTGTTTTCTTGGGCTCAAAATCACTGCAGATGGTGACTGTAGCATGAAATTAAAAGACGCTTGCTCCTTGGAAGAAAAGCTATGACAAACCTAGACAGTGTATTAAAAAGCAGAGACATTACTTTGCCAACAAATGTCTGTCTAGTCAAGGCTATGGTTTTTCCAGTAATCATGTACGGATGTGAGAGTTGGACTATAAAGAAGCCTGAGTGTCGAAGAATTGATGCTTTTGAACTGTGGTGTTTTAGAAGACTCTTGAGAGTTCCTTGGATTGCAAGGAGATCCAACCAATCCATCCTAAAGGAAATCAGTCCTGAATATTCACTGGAAAGACTGATACTGAAGCTGCAATACTTTGGCCACCAGATGTGATGAGCTGACTCCTTGGAAAAGACCCTAATGCTGGGAAAGACTGTAGGCAGGAGGAGCAGGGGATGACAGAAGATGAGATGGTTGGATGGCATCACCGACTCAATGGACATGAGTTTGAGCAAGCTCTGGGAGTTGGTGAAGGATGGGGAAGCCTGGCATGCTGCAGTCCATGGGGTTGCAGAGTCGGACACGACTGAGCGGCTGGACAGCAGCAGCAGCGAGGCCTCCTCGCTGAGTGTGGGCTTGCCCCAGTTACAGCGGCTCCGCATGGCGGCTGCTTCTCCTGTTGCAGAGCGCAGGCTCCAGAGAGCGCTCAGGCTTCAGTAGTGGGGGCTCACGGGCTCCAGAGTGCGGGCTAACCCTTTATTGTTGAATGATTTTTTCACTAGCCAAAGACTTCTAGGTTAATTTTTTTTTTCTTTTGGTACTTTAAAGATGTCACTTCGTTGTCTTGTCCAGCTCCTAAACTCTTTGAGTCAGTCCCTGGTTTTGTGCTAGGTCCCTTGGGGTTAAAATGTTACACACAGCACTTGTCTCCTCAAGTTAACAATTTCAGTTTACCTTTTCCCAGTAACTATACTGACCTTGGTTTTGGGAATATAGCCTGATATTGCTATTAAGATCATAAGTAAGTAAAATCACTCGGTCGTGTCCAACTCTTTGTGACCCCGTGGACTGCAGCCCACCAGGCTCCTCAGTCCATGGGATTCTCCAGGCAAGAATACTGGAGTGGGTTGCCATTTCCTTCTCCAGGGGATCTTCCTGACCCAGGGATCAGACCCGGTTCTCTTGCATTGGAGGCAGACGCTTTAACCTCTGAGCCACCAGGGAAGCCCCCCATTAAGATCATAACCATGTGTAATGTACCGTTATTTCTTTTCACCTGAGGGGTTATATACTGGCTCATCACCTCCCTTTGACTCTGATCCTAATGTTACTTCCCCTTGATTCTGTGTTTCTCTGTCCTCCTTCCAGAGCACACAGTCTTTGCTGCCTGTTCCATCGAAGCGGAAGTTTAAAGGATCAGACTTCTCTGGTTTCCTTCCTAGGGCCCTTTCTAGTGCTGTAAAGGAAACCTAGGTATTGATCCAGACAGACTTGGGCTTGAATTCCAGTTTTCCATTTCCACCAGCTGTGTGCCCTTGAATATTAAGGGATCATAACTAAAATTTGAATAATAATAATAATACCTCTCAGAGAAGTTGGGAGGACTAAATTAGATAATGTATGAAAAGTCTTAGTACCATATTTGACACATAATAATATCAGCTAGTGTATACTGTCTGATATGTGTATATATCTCCCGATTTATGGATGAGGGACCTGACATATAGTAACCTGCCCAAGGTTACACAGCTAGGGACTGGCAGAGAACTGGGAGTTAAGCCCTGATTGGTTCCAGAGTTCATACTTTTTAACTCTGATGCTTCACTCATTCTCTCAGTAAATATTAATAGAAATGGGGTTGGAGTTTGTTGAGGGAAGAGGGGAATTAAAGGATAGGGAGGTAAAGGACACTTCAAATAGAAAAAAATGGGTTTAGAGAAAAGGTAGAAATGGAAGAATATAGAGAGCATGTTGGAGAAACTTCTAATAAGCTGGTCAGACTGGGGTAGGTTCTATGGGATGGAGGACAGGTTTGTTATGTAGGGTCTGAACGCTAGAGTACTTTGAAAGCCATGCTAAGCAATTTGGTCTGTTTCCTTCTACATAAAGTGTCAAGCCAGCCAGGCAGTGACGGTCGGACTGGTTCTTTTGGAATGGCTCTTGGGTCATTTGGTGGCTGGACTAAACTGAGCAGAAGCCAGAAGAGAGATCAAGTGGGATGCTCTTGTACAAGTATAGGTATGAAGCAATGAGCTCGACCAGAAAGATGGCTAGACTGGAAAGGGAGAGTTGAGCAGTCATGAAGGTATTACGGTTGAAGGTATTACGGTTGACAGGACTCAGTAACTGATCAGATGAAGAAGGAGGAGAAATTATAATGGGCCAGCTATGTTTGGTGACAAGGAGGAAGGTGACGTTTAATAAGCATCTCAAACTTAATACATCTTTAAATTAGTTTTCCCTGAGTCCTTGTTATCTCAGAATACGGTCCAGTTAACAATCACTCCATTTCTTGGCCCCTCAAGCCTAGGAGTAGTATGACCAACTGTCCTGGTTTGCTTGGGATCCTGGGTTGGGAAAGATCTCTTGGGTGATTGCAAGGAGATCCAACCAATCCATCCTAAAGGAAATCAGTCCTGAATATTCACTGGAAAGACTGATACTGAAGCTGCAATACTTTGGCCACCAGATGTGATGAGCTGACTCCTTGGAAAAGACCCTAATGCTGGGAAAGACTGTAGGCAGGAGGAGCAGGGGATGACAGAAGATGAGATGGTTGGATGGCATCACCGACTCAATGGACATGAGTTTGAGCAAGCTCTGGGAGTTGGTGAAGGATGGGGAAGCCTGGCATGCTGCAGTCCATGGGGTTGCAGAGTCGGACACGACTGAGCGGCTGGACAGCAGCAGCAGCGAGGCCTCCTCGCTGAGTGTGGGCTTGCCCCAGTTACAGCGGCTCCGCATGGCGGCTGCTTCTCCTGTTGCAGAGCGCAGGCTCCAGAGAGCGCTCAGGCTTCAGTAGTGGGGGCTCACGGGCTCCAGAGTGCGGGCTAACCCTTTATTGTTGAATGATTTTTTCACTAGCCAAAGACTTCTAGGTTAATTTTTTTTTTCTTTTGGTACTTTAAAGATGTCACTTCGTTGTCTTGTCCAGCTCCTAAACTCTTTGAGTCAGTCCCTGGTTTTGTGCTAGGTCCCTTGGGGTTAAAATGTTACACACAGCACTTGTCTCCTCAAGTTAACAATTTCAGTTTACCTTTTCCCAGTAACTATACTGACCTTGGTTTTGGGAATATAGCCTGATATTGCTATTAAGATCATAAGTAAGTAAAATCACTCGGTCGTGTCCAACTCTTTGTGACCCCGTGGACTGCAGCCCACCAGGCTCCTCAGTCCATGGGATTCTCCAGGCAAGAATACTGGAGTGGGTTGCCATTTCCTTCTCCAGGGGATCTTCCTGACCCAGGGATCAGACCCGGTTCTCTTGCATTGGAGGCAGACGCTTTAACCTCTGAGCCACCAGGGAAGCCCCCCATTAAGATCATAACCATGTGTAATGTACCGTTATTTCTTTTCACCTGAGGGGTTATATACTGGCTCATCACCTCCCTTTGACTCTGATCCTAATGTTACTTCCCCTTGATTCTGTGTTTCTCTGTCCTCCTTCCAGAGCACACAGTCTTTGCTGCCTGTTCCATCGAAGCGGAAGTTTAAAGGATCAGACTTCTCTGGTTTCCTTCCTAGGGCCCTTTCTAGTGCTGTAAAGGAAACCTAGGTATTGATCCAGACAGACTTGGGCTTGAATTCCAGTTTTCCATTTCCACCAGCTGTGTGCCCTTGAATATTAAGGGATCATAACTAAAATTTGAATAATAATAATAATACCTCTCAGAGAAGTTGGGAGGACTAAATTAGATAATGTATGAAAAGTTCTTAGTACCATATTTGACACATAATAATATCAGCTAGTGTATACTGTCTGATATGTGTATATATCTCCCGATTTATGGATGAGGGACCTGACATATAGTAACCTGCCCAAGGTTACACAGCTAGGGACTGGCAGAGAACTGGGAGTTAAGCCCTGATTGGTTCCAGAGTTCATACTTTTTAACTCTGATGCTTCACTCATTCTCTCAGTAAATATTAATAGAAATGGGGTTGGAGTTTGTTGAGGGAAGAGGGGAATTAAAGGATAGGGAGGTAAAGGACACTTCAAATAGAAAAAAATGGGTTTAGAGAAAAGGTAGAAATGGAAGAATATAGAGAGCATGTTGGAGAAACTTCTAATAAGCTGGTCAGACTGGGGTAGGTTCTATGGGATGGAGGACAGGTTTGTTATGTAGGGTCTGAACGCTAGAGTACTTTGAAAGCCATGCTAAGCAATTTGGTCTGTTTCCTTCTACATAAAGTGTCAAGCCAGCCAGGCAGTGACGGTCGGACTGGTTCTTTTGGAATGGCTCTTGGGTCATTTGGTGGCTGGACTAAACTGAGCAGAAGCCAGAAGAGAGATCAAGTGGGATGCTCTTGTACAAGTATAGGTATGAAGCAATGAGCTCGACCAGAAAGATGGCTAGACTGGAAAGGGAGAGTTGAGCAGTCATGAAGGTATTACGGTTGAAGGTATTACGGTTGACAGGACTCAGTAACTGATCAGATGAAGAAGGAGGAGAAATTATAATGGGCCAGCTATGTTTGGTGACAAGGAGGAAGGTGACGTTTAATAAGCATCTCAAACTTAATACATCTTTAAATTAGTTTTCCCTGAGTCCTTGTTATCTCAGAATACGGTCCAGTTAACAATCACTCCATTTCTTGGCCCCTCAAGCCTAGGAGTAGTATGACCAACTGTCCTGGTTTGCTTGGGATCCTGGGTTGGGAAAGATCTCTTGGGGAAGGGAATGGCTACCCACTCCAGCATTCTTGCCTGGAGAATTCCGTGGACAGAGGAGCCTGGCAGGCTCCAGTCCCTGGGGTCATAAAGAGTCAGACATGACTGAGCGACTGACATTTTCACTTCCGTCCTGGTTTTAGCTCTGATAACTCCATGCCCCAGGAAAGCCCTCCGCCTCAGGCAAACAGAGATTATTGGTCATCCTAAAGGCAATGCCACCCTACTCCAGTACTCTTGCCTGGAAAATCCCATGGATGGAGGAGCCTGGTGGGCTGCAGTCCCTGGGGTTGCTAAGAGTCGGACACGACCGAGTGGCTTCACTTTCACTTTCACTTTCATGCATTGGAGAAGGAAATGGCAACCCACTCCAGTATTCTTGCCTGGAGAATCCCAGGGACAGAGGAGCCTCGTGTGCTGTCTATGGGGTCTCACAGAGTCGTACACGACTGAAGCAACTTAGCAACCCAAAAGTCACCCTAGATTTCCATTTCTCACAATCAGTTGGGTCTCCCTCCCTCCAGATACACTCCCTTTCCACCTACGCTGCCGCCTGGTCCATGCCTCCACTGTGTCCTGCCTACAAGGAGCCGGCAGTTGGATCTGTGCATCTGAAGCCCAGGGGAGAGGTCAGACTCAAACAGAAACCTGGGAACCAGCAGCATGTGGGTGAGATTTAAAACAATGGAGGAAGACTTGCCTGTGCTCCGGAGGTTAAGAATCTGCCTGGAAATGCAGGGGACACAGGTGTGATGCCTAGTTGGGAGGTCGGGGAATAAAATCACACACGCTGCAGGCAGCTAAGCCTGCACACACAACGGAAGACCCCACGTGCGGCAACTAAGACAAGTTGCAGTGCCAGTAAATAACTAAACATTAAAAAAAAAAAAAAAAAAAGGAGAGGAGATTGCCTAGAGAGCGTAGGTAGACAGTATGCAGACTACAGAAGCAGGCCGGGTGGAGTTTGGTGGAGCTGGAATACTCCAACATTTTGAGGTTAAACAGAGAAGTTGTAACCCAAGAGTTTAAGAAGAGATAGCCGGTGAAGTGGGAGATAAACCAGGGAAATGTGGTGTCATGAAGGCCTGGGGGAAAAAAAGCTCCAGGCAGGCTGTGGTGGCCAACTGTGTCAAATCCTGGATGAACAAGTAGGTTTAAAAGAGAGTTCCTGTTCCCAAGGAGTTTCAGTCCAGGGAAGCAGGAACGTGAGCTCTCACGCCACGATGAGTACTGTAACAGCGCCAACGTGTGACACGTGGCCAGTGCAGAGGGCTTCCTCCTGGGCTGCGATTTCAAGGGGAATTGGAGAAGAAAAGACGCAAGGATTATTCAGGCCAAGAGGGCCACAGGCACAAAGGATAGTCAACTGTAGGGGCTTCAGGATGGCTGGGGTGTAGTGGGTGAAATAGACGCGGCACCCGTTGCAGGAAGAAGAGAGGGCAGAACTGTCATCAGGAGGGTCACCTACGGTGAGCCAGAAGATGGTCTGCTGGATTTGGCAACCTGGAAATAAATGCTTATTTTTGTCAGAAGAATTCTAACCATTTTCAAGGAGCCGAGGGAACAGAAACCAGATTGTGAGTAACTGGAAATAAGGGATTAGACATGCCAAGGACATAGGGCATTCCTTTAAGAAACTTGAAGTGAAAGGAAGGAGAAAGTGGTGATAAGGTAATTGAGGTTGGAGGTGGTTGGCATGGGGCTTTTTTTTTTTTTTAAGGCAGAATTCTTGAACTTCATTATAGGCTTTAGGGAAAGAACTGGAAGAGGGGGAAGCTTGAAAATATAGGGAAGAAGAGATAATTGATTTGAGTAAGATTTCTGAAGGGCTTCCCAGGGGGCACTAGTGGTGAAGAACCTGCCTGCTAATGCAGGAGGCATCACGGACAAGGGTTCATCCGCTGGTCTGGAAGAGCCTCTGGAGGAGAAAATGGCAACCTGCTCCAGTACTCTTGCCTGGAGAATCCCATGGACAGAGGAGCCTGGCGAGGAACCGGTAAGAATGAGAACATGAAAATGTAACTGCGGATAGGAGGCAAGAGAGACAGATGGGTAGAAAAATAGACAATGTTGTAACAGTAGGCGCAGGGAGACTGCAGTGAAGGTATTCCCGGTTAAGGTGGGGCCTTCCTTACGGCCTTTATTTTCTCTTGGAATAACGATGGTCTGCTGCTGAGAGTGACTACAGACACAGAAGGAGGCCGGTGGGAGACTGGAGAGTGTGAATGATAGGGGCATCAATTTGTTTAATTCCCACAGTGGCTTGGTATGATATTTTTCTAGGCATTGGAGCAGAAAAGGTGGGCAGATTAATTCCAAGTGGAGTTTTCAGCAGCGTAACAGCTGAGAGCACATGGACTAGCATCTTGGTTAGTGAGGGGATAAAGTCACAGGCCGGGAGCTTGAAGAGAGCGGCGCAGGAAGTGAAACGAGGGGTTGCCGAGTCGGACACGGCTGGAGCGACTGAGCACAAGGCACTGCAGGAAGGCAAGGAACACGCGTAAAGGGAGGAAAGTGAAGAGGGCATTAAAAGAGCCGAAACTGTGGTCAGAAGGTGGGGTATCAGAGGTTTGTCCTCCAGACAGGAGTACATCCGATTCGTGAGAAAGTCCACGGAATGGCCTTGGGTGTGAGTAACTTACTGCAGTGGAGGTGAATGTCCCTGGAACTGCAGAGATTAAGGTGTCGCGAGCTTAGGACCTTGAGTAGTTTCTTCACATCAGCACTGAAACTCCCCAAAGTGAAAGGGAGACAGGAATGGGGAGGCTGATGGTGAGCCAGAAGCCAGGGCAGAAGCCTGACCTGCAGGTTGGTGAGTGACAGAGACATGTGAGGAATTGGATGGTTGAAGGCTGGAATGGTTTCAGAGATACAGGCACGATGGTGCCTTGTAAGTTTATTGAACTGAACTGAACCAAAGTGCTGTGATACTTTCAGGAAACGCCAAAGTCAGCATGAGCTGCCATTCTCTAGAAAAACCCCAGGTCAGACTTTACAGTCAGTGCAGGAAGCGCACTGCCCAAGGTGTAGACTCAAGAAGAGACCCAGAGAGGAAATGGGAGCAGCGGCGGCTCCAGGTCCCGCCTGCCCATATCTGCCTGTGATGATAGACTGCTTGATTCTCTCAGCCCTGCCCCACCCGCCCTCCGAGACGCAGCTCTGGGGAGCTGCCAGCGCCCAATCTCTGCCCAGGACACAGTCCTGGAGGAGAAGTCAGACAGCCATCTCGGGCTGGCCTCCTTCCCAGGAGAAGCCAGCACAGGGACAGAGACGAGGCTTGAAGGAAGCACGTTTCGGGCGCTCCTCTCCGTGCTGAGCAAGGGCTTATTAGCGAAAATGATCATCTTCCAGGGCCCTTCTCAGACCAACCACAAAACAACCTGAGCGGTCTCTCCACACTCTCACCCAGGAGTACAAGTCTCTTCCTGCTCAGACAGAACCCAGTCTAACCCCAGCCCTTCTGGAACACAGGCAACGTTTGCACACTCCTCCTCCTCGTGAGTGACATGAACACACTCAAGGCTCACTTTCAGGACACGGTGCTTTCTTGTTTGCCTCCTACTTCATTAGCCACTTGTGACTGAGTCTTTTGTTCAAGTTCCTTCTCATTAACACGACCTCTAAAAAGTAGTGTATCTGGTTCTCAGCCCTTGATCTCTGCCTCCTCTCTACTCATACACATTTTCTTTGTGATCTCAACTTGCTTAGATGGTATTAATACCATCTAACCACTGAAAAATACCAAATCTCCCTACTCCTGGCACAGACGCTAATCTCATACACACTGTTATCTCCTTGGCATCTCTGCCTGGGTATCTCAGGCATCTCCAGCATGGCGTGCTCAGAGCTGAAGCGGTTTCCCCCTCTCCCTGCCATGCCTGCTCTTTCTGCAGCCGACTCCCATCTCAGTCAGTGGCAACTCTGTTCTTTCTGGTGCTCAGGCCAAATCCCTCATCAGATAGCAGGAAACCTTGGAAGTGAGCCTTCAGAGCATTCTCATCACTCACAAAGAAAAGGAAAGAGCAAATCGTGAGTGCATTCTCTTTCTCTCACAGTCCAATTACAATCTGTAAGAAATTTCTAGCAATTCTACCTCTAAACTTTTGCTCAGAATCTGACGGTTTCTCACTGCTTCTATCCACCAACATAATGAACCGAACCATCATTGCGTCTTGCTTGGATTATTGCAGTAGCCTCACAACTGGAACCTGTTTCTGCTCTATCTTGAATAGCCACTAGAATGATCCTCTAAGAGAGTCATTAAATCATAATGATCATGTCTCCTGCACTCAAACCTCCAGTAGTTCCCATCTCATTTAGAATAGCAGCTGATCTTCTTCCCGTATCCTGGAATGATCTAGCTTCTCCCACTGGCCCCCACCCCACTGGTCCTCATCTCCTTTGCCTCGTTTATTCAGCTTCAGCCATGCTGGCCTCATTACTTCACAAATATTCCAAAGATATTCCTGCCTCAGGGCCTTTGCACTTATTCTTTCCTCTACTTGGAACATGTTTCCCCAGTGTCACATGGTTTGCGCTCTCTTCCTTCAAGTCTTTGCTCAAATGTCCTTCTGCTTAATGAGGCCTTTGCTGCCAACTCTATATGAAATCTATGGAATGTAAGATGGCGGCATCCACTACCCTCCTATCCTTTACTCTTTCCATTTTTCTCCATAGACTCATTGTCCTCCAAGACTATGTATTTATTAAGTGTAAATTCTACGTGAGCAAGGATTTTTCTGTTTTATTCGCTCTTGGATCCTCTGTACCTAGAAGAATATTGGGGTCACAGAAGGTACTCAGCAAATATCTGTGGAACAAATGTAATTCAGTTCAACTGGCTGTAGAGAAATTTCAGGATTCCACAGTCTTCTGGTTACCAGCATCAGTTCAACAGGGTTTTTTTTTTATAACAAAATGTGCCACTCTCAAGATGTCCCTGGTGGTCCAGAAGTTAAGGATCTGCTTTACAATGCTGGGGACAAGGGTAGGATCCCTGCGTGGGGAACATGGATTCCACATGCCAGGAGTGGCAGGGCCCGAAGGCCTGCACTCTGCAGATGCGGAGAGACACACGATCCCAAGATCCCACACAGGCAAAGGAACGGACAAAATAAACACTAAAACCCTCACCTCTCTAAAACCTTTATCAAATCACCACTTCTATCAAGCAACTAGTTGGGCTCTTGCATGTTTGCATAATCGTATATCTATTAATAATCCCAGCAGAGAGGGCCTTGATTTCTTTTCCTTTACTTCCTAGTTCCTGTAAAATAATTAACAGTGGCTAGTGACCTAGCCTGCTGCATAGCTATTAAACACTAGCACTCGACAAAAACTATTGTTGTGGTTATTCTTTAACAGAGCAGAGGAATCAGTTATAATTATCTTATACCTGTGAGTCTCTTGGCCAAATATGTTTAAATGATAAAGCAAATGCCTTTAAATATAGCTTTCTACTGATCGGGTTCTCAGGAGACCTGAGTTGTGGTCCCAGCTCTCCTGAGGAATTGCCGTAACTCCAGGTACTTCTCCTGAGTTCTCTAGTACCCTTTAGAGGGAAATTATAGACTTTGACCAGATGGTCACAAATGACCTTTCCTTGATCTAAAATTGCAGTTTTATTGGAAGAGTTCACATTCTCAAGTCACTAGAAGTGCAGGTGGTTATCTCATTGACTTTCTCAAAGAAACACTGGTTACAACAAAGCAACAGGGCCACAGGACACTTCGATCTTTGTCCTGGCTAGGACATTTTCAGTTGTCAGGGACAAAAACTGGCTGGAGCAAATAACGGTGTTTCTGGACACCTTCAAGTAGAAACCCCAGTGATAGGGCCTCTTCCGGTAAGCTGGTCCTGGGGCTCTGGGATACGAGGACACAATGTGTCTGCATCTTCTTGCTCTGTTTCCTCCTGGAGTAGACTCACTTTCAGCAAGCTTCCCTCAGAAACATCCCAGCAGCACCAAAGTGACACCTGCCCGCTTGGAATCCAAGAGAGAAAGGGCTTCTTCCCAGGAGCTCTAGGATCTTAAATCAGTCTCACTGGTCTGGTCTGGGTCGTGTGTCCTTTCCTGAACCAACAGAGCTGGGGTAAAAGTGGGGGCAGCCCATCCAACCCACATGGATTGTCAGTGGCAGAAAGCTAGACGCAAAAGGAAGCTCCAGGGGCTATTAACAGAAGAAAGGAGGCTGGATAGCAGACAAGTAAAAGTAACAGACATTTATTTCGGTCCTCGATAACTTATTATTTTCTTATAGGTACTGTGTGAATTTACCAAGATGCCATAACAAATTACCTTAAACTGGCTGGCTTAAAACAAACAAAAAATTCATTTTCTCACAGTCCTGGACTCCAGAAGACTGACACTGAAGCGTTAGGGCCACACTCCCTCTGCAGGCTCGGTGGGGGGAGAGTTGCTCCTTCACCTCCCCCACCAGCCCTGGCTCTGTGGGGGCTTCCCTGCAGCCTCTGCCTCTGTGGCCACACTGCCTCCTGCCTCCTGTCTGTCTCACTCTCCTCCTGCTTCTCTCCTATAAGGACGCGTGTCACTGAATTTAGGGCCCCCCTCCCCGAATAATCCGGGATAATCTCCTCATCTCCAGATCCTTATCTTAATCACATCCAAGTAAGGTCACATTCATGGGCTCCAGGGATTTGACAGGGACAGTTTCTGGGGAGCTGTTTTTCAGCCTACCGCTGGAACCACGCCAGAAGCGTGATGACATTCAAGTGGCTGACTTAAGCTCTCAAAATATATGAGAGATTCAGAATCATTTGTAAATACCTCTGATATATTTTATCCACATGCTTTGTTGCTTTTAAAGAGAGAAAATTTGCTGTAAGGAGAAAACAAACAACTAAATTTCTGACTTAATTGCAAAGCAGTTAAGGTTTGTCATTTCAACATATCGCTCTCCTGCCTTCTTCCAGGTAATTGTTGAACCAATACCTATTTTTATCTGAGTTTTCTACTCTTTCTGAATTGTCTTTAGTTTCTTTGCTAAAGAAAGTTTCTTTGCTTAGCAGTATCAATCCTGATCATAATTAATAAACAAGAACTAGAATATAAGTCATTGGCGAGAATACACCACAGTTAGAAAGTGTTTTCAAAACTGATTTCTTATTCCAAATGAGCAAAAAACATTGAAAATCTCAACCACTTGCTCTTTTTTTTTGGTCTAGGTAAATGTTCCAAGGAACCCCAGGCTAGATTAGAGATAAACAAGACAAAAATCTTTTGAAGAAATCCTCAGGAGCCCCTGCTCCTCCAAGAAGACAGTGGTGTAATACATGTTTTCAAAAACATGTCATACTGTTCCCTATTTCCACCCACCTTCAGCCCAAGAAGCCGCACTTACCGGTTGCTCAGGTTGGACAGGGAGTGCTCTGGTTGCTGGTATTTTCCCTGGAGGCATCTTGGCAGCAGTCCTGGTGGTTCAGATCCTCTGATATCATAGGGGTGGGCAGGTGGCTCTGGTGGATGGGCCTTAACAGGTGTTTCACAAGGTTGGGGATGGAGGACCAGTGAGGAGTCTGACCCCTTGACACTCCCAGACCCCTCAATTCAGGAGCTACAAAGGGGCATGCCTCCTCATCTGTGATTCTCAGATGCAGCTCTCCTTTACTGTCTAATGCAGCTTTCTTTACTAAAAACATGTAGGATCTGAAAAGGGAGAAAAGAGTTGGGTCTTATGGGATTTTGCTCCTTTTTGCTTCTGGAGAATGGACCTAAACTGGCACCAAGAATCAGCCTGTATGTTGGCAGAGTGAATTTCCAGTGTTGGAGGTAGAATCATGCCATAGAAAGAGTTCTGGCCTGGACACTGGGCAGAGCCTTGCTCAGTGACCTGAACTTTCCCTTCACGTCTTTGCTCTTCTGTTTCCTATATTTAAGTCAAGAGGCTAGAAGGAGATGCTCTTTGAGGCATCTTGTGGCTTCAGTATCTAACAGATGTATATACATTACACCTAGGTTGAGCCTTTAGGATTCCTGAGAAGGCTCACTGGTTGTTCTTTCTTCCAGAAAGCTCTCCCCACATACACCCGGATGTTGCTGGTGGTTATATTTATCTGGCCCCTAAATAGGGTCCAAAAGTACAAGATTGTGGTGAGATTTAAGAGTCATTCCTACTTAGGATGGTATCAGTCACTCATCAAACATAAATTGTGTGTCCCGGGTAGGTGCTGGGGCTATAAAGATGAATCAAATGGAGCCCCTGCTCTAAGGAGACAGATAAGTAAACCAAAGATTGCGTTATAGTGTGGTAAGCTCCACTGTGTGTATGCTCAGTCATGTCCAACTCTCTGCGACCCAGTGGACTGTAACCTGCCAGGCTCGTCTATCCATGGAATTCTCCAGGCAAGAAAACCGGAGTGGGTTGCCAGTTCCTTCTCCAGATAAGCTCCACTACAGGGTTATTAACAAAGTTACATGACACGTAGAGGATACACATATAAATCTGCCTGGCGTGGAATCAAGAATGGCTTTCTGGAGTAGGCGACACACAGGTTGATACCAAAGGGATGAGTAGGAATCATCTGGGTAGAACAGGCATCATGTCCCTTAGAATGCTTACAATAACCTTGCTCATTCAACAGATACTTGCCAACTGCCAAGCGACGCATTGCTTCCTCTAAAGACAGGTATCTAATTATTCCCTTGGGTCTGACACATGGATTAGGACAGTGTTTACCTAATGGGAGCCTCAGGGGCAGGTCCTGAGTAAGCTGGGAAAGCTGACGGGAGTTCAGCTTTGATGCAGACCTCAGACAGCAGACCCGTCAGTTCAGTCGCTCGGTCACCGTCCGACTCTTTGCGACCCCTTGGACCGCAGAGCTGCGGGCTCCAGCAACACCATTTTGACATGCTAGTGCTGAATGCTTGCAATCTATGATCCGTACATGGGACACATTCCCTCCTTCCTTTCTTTCTTTTCCTCTCCTTCCCTTTTCTGCACAAACTAGGCATATAGAGCTGTTGCTTTCTGAGTGCATCTGAAGGTCTCACTCTGATTCTTCCTTAGTCACTGCAGGCTTCTTAGAGGAAGTCCTCAGAAAGACAGGTAAGTAAGGACTAGCTTGACTCATGAGGTGGACAGTCTAGCCAGAAGGGGCCCCTTGCTACTCACAGCCGTGCCAGCCTTCCCTGCATCTGACCTTTGTTCCTCTGCTAACCTCCCGCGGAGCAGAACCAGGTCTGATCACTTCCCCCTTTCGGGTCAGAGGCTGGACGTGTCCCTGCGGTTCGGGATTCCCATCTCTGTCTGCCAAACGGGTGCCCCCCGCGCCGGGAGTCGGGACTCGGGGGCCCGCGGGCCGCGGCGGACCCCGCCGGCCAGGAGCGGCCCTCGGGGCGGCGCGCGGCCCCGCCCTCCGCTCGCCGGGCGGCAGCGCCCTCGCTCGCGCTCGGCGCCCCGCGCCCTCCGGGGAGCGTCCTCCGGCTCGCGCTCACCCGCTCGGCCCCGCCGGCTGCCCGGCCGCGGCGAGCAGACGGGCCCGAGCCCTCGGCGCTGCCCGCGGGCCGCCCGCGCGAGCGGGGCGGCGGAGCCCCTCCACGCTAATTGCCCGTCATTAAGTTAAGGAGACGGCGGGAGCGGAGCGCCGACTCCGGGGGCGGCGCGCGTCTGCGGCCGGGCTCGCTCGGCCCCGCCGGGGTTAAGTCTTCCGCTCCCTGCCGCCCGGCTGGCGGCCAGCTGCCTCCAGCGAGAGGCCGGAGCCCCGGGCCAGGGAGCCGGGAGGACCGCCTGGACCCCCGCCCCCGTCGCCGCCTCGAGGAGGAGCAGGAGTGGGGGGCTGGCCGTAGCGCCCCTGCCCGCCCCCCAGCCCGACGCCCGGGTGCGCAGAGAGCCGGAGGGGCTGCGGGACTCCGAGATGGCCGATGAGATCGACTGGCTGGACTTGCCCGGCCGGTGGACCTACGGAGTTGACCGCGGTGGGAGAGTCTTCTTCATCAAGTATGTGAGCCTCTGTCATTTTCTCTCCCCCTCTCTCCTTTGCAAGTTGTCCAACTTGAAAGGTAGCAGGGCTGGGGACCCGCCGGAGAGGCCGGGTCGGGGAGCGGTGGCTGGAACAACCCGCATGACTAATAAGTTTATCACTGTGCCTGTTTGAATGTGGCTCCCGCCTTTTCCCCAGTGGGTCAAGGTCCAGCAGAGACTCCCCGCCCTGGAGAGGCAGGCCAGGTGCTGGCTTTGCCCTCTCCCCTGGCTGCGGGCAGAACGGGGTCCCCGAGGAGAACCGCTGGACCTGGCGCCCAGCGCCCAGGTCTTCCCTTCCAGCTCTGGTGACTGACAGGGCCCAGGGAGGGTCCTTTCTTCCTTGTGCCCACCCCAACCTTTCCTACAGGAAGACGTGGGCTAAGTGCCAACATCCCAGGAGACCCTCTCCTGCCTCCCCCATAGTCCCCCGCCTTGGCACTCAGGGCTCCCCAGATGGCAGCCCTTCCCCTCGGGCACCTTTACAGGGCTGTGGTCGAGGGGAAGACCGTGCCCACAATACACCTGGCATTCTTTAGAGAGGGAGGCTCTGCTGCTCTCCGTAATATATTAGCACTGTTATATTAATTTCATCAACCAAAATGGCTCTGGCTTAATCTCATTATAACAGAGTGACTCTGCTGACGCTGTTTTGGCCTGCTTCTCCTACAGGTATCTTTTGCCAGGATAGAAATCTCCTGATAATATAGCAAGCCTAGAAGCACAGCATTTGAACTATTCCCCACCCATGATGGGTTTTCCCTTTCTCAAGACAGCCGCTCACAGAACATGAGAGCTGAAGGGAAGCTTGGATGCAACCCCCTCCTGTTTCAGATGGGAGGCGAGCTCTGCAGAGATGGAGAGTACTTGGCTGAGATGAAACCACTTGTTAATCAGAGCTCCCACCAAGCCCAGAGTGCAGTGCCTTCCCTGTGTTCCAAAGTGCCTCTGCAGCAGAGCAGGCAGCCAGTGGTTTTCTTGTTGGTGTTACTGTTTCCACGTTTGTATAGGCTTTCCTTCTGTAGTTATTACTATGATCAAAGTTGATGTTATAATTATACTGTCTTAGACATTAACTCCGCTAAGTTCTTGACCCTGAGTCAGATTCTAAAATAACAGGACTTCTCCAGTATTAAAACAAGAGTCCCTTTGGTCAGTGGTTTGAGACTTTAGAATCCATAAGAATCACCCAAGGAAATTAGTTTAAAAGGTCAGTTCCCAAGTCTTGCCTCTAAGGATTGTGTCTGAGTCAGAGGATCTAGGGTGGCCTCAGAATCTGCATTTCCACAAGCTCCTCAAGGATTCTGATAAAGTGGTTAATTTGGCTTTTCCCATCTTTCTTCTCAGTTTCTTAATTGCCTTCCAACCTCCTATTGTTGTTCATTCCATAGACATTTATTGAATATCCACTATTTGTCTGCTGCAGTGTTGGGCATTGAGATTTTTAAAAAAACAATAAGACACACAGGTTTTTCTTTAAAGGTGGTAGAGAGAAAATGCAAACAAATACTTATGAAATAATGAGATACATTCCAGAGGTAGTTGCATGATGTTATAGGAACACAAGGAAGAAAGAGCTAACGGTCTGAAGAGTTGAGGGAGGGCTTCCTGGAGGAGGAGACATTTCACCTCATTCTGGAGGAGAGAGACCAGAGTGAAAGGGGCCCTCGGGCAGAGGCCTGCGGGTCGGAGGGCACCTATGGCTGCTGGAGCCCAGGTTGTCGTAAACACTCTGAGGGGCTCAGGGGAGATGGGATGCGCCAGCTGGGGTGCCGCAGAAGCCGAGGCAAAACAGGTAGGGGAGGGCCGCTCCAGAGGGGCTTGAACATGATCCTGTAGGTGATAGGAAACCAAATGCGATTTCAAACGGAGGAGGGACGTAGTTAGACGTGTGCTGTAGAAGGATCTCTCTGGCAGTTGCAGAGATGATGACTTGGGGGCTGAGTGGGGCAGCAAGGGAGACCCTGGAGGTGTGGAGGGCAGGTGGGAGGCAGTCAGCACAGTCCGTGCTGTGCTCAGTCAAGTCAGACTCTCTGTGACCCCATGGACTGGAGCCCGCCAGGCTCCTCTGTCCCCGGGATTTTCTAAGCGAGAGCACTGAAGACGGTGCCATTTCCTCCTCCAGGGGATCTTCCTGACCCAGGGATCGAGCCCACGTCTCTTTGTCTCCTGCGTTGGCAGGCGGGCTCTTTACCACTGAGCCACCTGGAAGCGCCACCCAAGTCCAGGAGAGTCCAGGAGACTTGAATTAAAGGTTTTTCTCCCTAAAGGGAGGGGAGAATCTTTAGGCGTAGAATTGAGCGTTCCCATTTACTTCCTGAATGATGAGGAATGAGGGGAGAGAAGGGGAAAGCCTCAGATAATTCTGAGCAAAAAACCAATATATTTATGTATTTTTGGCCGCAGTGGGGCTTCACTGCTGTGTGCTGGCTTTCCCCAGTTGCTGTGAGGGGGCTGCTATCTGCTGCGCTGCACGGGTTTCTCACTGGTGGCTTCTCTTGTTGGGGAGCACAGTTCTAGAGCTCGGACTTCAGCAACTGTGGGGCTTGGGCTTAGCTGCCCCTCAGCGTGTGGGATCTTCCTGGATGAGGGATCAGGCTTGTGTCCCCTGCACTGGCAGGCTGGTTCTTAACCACTGGACCACCAGGGAAATGCTAAATCTTAGAATTTTTATCTTGAATGTGATAGAAATCAGGAGTACGGGAAGAAGAACAGATTTTAGGGAAGGTACAAGTTTAGCTAGGAAATCCTGAATTTGAGGTTCCCATGGGACAGTCAGGGACTGCTGTCCTAGAGGCAGCTAGGAGTACAGGCTAGAGGTGGAAGAGAGGGGCCCTGGACTGGAGAGGCATCACGCACAGCTGGGACCACCCGGGGGCGTGTCAGGGAGGAGACAGGAGGGTCTCTGGGCAGCGCCACATTTGAGGAGGGGCCAGGTGGAGGAGACCCAGCGTGGAGGTGGGCAGCCCCAGGGTCAGAGTAGCATGGCCCTGGATGGCGAGGAAGAGGGATGCTAAGGAGGAAGTGGTCCAGCTGTGGAAAAGCCACATGCTTGTTAAGACTGGAGAGCGTTTACTGGATTGAGGAACTGGGGCGTCTGTAATGACCTCTCGGAAAGTGGCTTCAGGGAGGGCTGGGGACAGGAACCAGGCTGCAGAGGTTGGTGAATGGCAGGCCAGAAAATGGGGACTGTTAGAAGGACTCGTTTCTAACAGGGGTGTCTGGTCAGGAAGAAGAGGAGCTTGGGAAGGGAGCTGGGAGGGAAGGCAGCTTTGAGAGAGAGGCAGAGGGTTCAGCGGAAGACAGACAGGAACGGGGCTAAAGTGATGGATGTGGGAGGGAGGGGGAAGTTGAGTGTAAAGCCTGCCATGCTCAGTAGAGTAAGGGTCTAGGAAAGATGGGAAATGATGTGGATTGTGACCCACGAAGACCCTTCTTCAATGGGAGAGGGCCACCTTTTGTCCAATGTAGAGACAAGTACTATAGTTCAGTTTAGTTGCTCAGTCATGTCCGACCCCATGAACCCCAGCACGCCAGGCCTCCCTGTCCATCTCCAACTCCCGGAGTCCACCCAAACCCATGTCCATTGAGTCGGTGATGCCATCCAACTATCTTATTCTCTGTTGTCCCCTTCTCCTCCTGCCCTCAATCTTTCCCAGCATCAGGGTCTTTTCCAATGAGTCAACTCTCACATAAGTTGGCCAAAGTGTTGGAGTTTCAGCTTCAACATTAGTCCCTCCAATAAACACCCAGGACTGATCTCCTTTAGGATGGACTGGTTGGATCTCCTTGCAGTCCAAAGGACTCTTAAGAGTCTTCTCCAACACCACAGTTCAAAAGCATCAATTCTTTGGTGCTCAGCTTTCTTTATAGTCCAACTCTCACATCCATACATGGCCACTGGAAAAACCATAGTCTTGACCAGATTGACCTTTGTTGACAAAGTAATGTCTCTGCTTTTTAATATGCTGTCTAGGTTGGTCATAACTTTTCTTCCAAGTAGTAAGCGTCTTTTAGTTTCTGTAGTCACCATCTGTAGTGATATTGGAGCCGAGAAAAATAAAGTCTGTCACTGTTTCCATTGTATCCCCATCTATTTGCCATGAAGTGATGGGACTGGATGCCATGATCTTAGTTTTCTAAATGTTGAGCTTTAAGCCAACTTTTTCACTCTCCTCTTTCACTTTCATTAAGAGGCTCTTTAGTTCTTCACTTTCTGCCATAAGGGTGGTGTCATCTGCATATCTGAGGTTATTAATATTTCTCCCTGCAATCTTGATTCCAGCTTGTGCTTCTTCCAGCCCAGTGTTTCTCATGATGTACTCTGCATGTTAGTTAAATAAGCAAGGTGACAATATGCAGCCTTGACGCACTCCTTATAGGGTGCGAAGAAATACCTAAAAGTGTTGTGCGGAGGTTGCTCCTGCCTCGTGGTTTCTATTTCTGTTGAGTTGAGGGATGAGATTATCCATTGAGAGTGGTGGAGAGGGATGGGAGGAAGGCGGGCCTGGGACTTCCCAGCAACCTGGGACCTGAGGTTGGTGGGAAAGCCTTGGAAACACTCAGCAAAGGTCAGTGGATTGGGGTCCCTGAAGAAGATTCTAGCTGGTGGGTGTACAATGAGTGCGGTCCTTCTGGTTCCGCAGTTTCCCCACCGGCCCAGGGGCAGGGTAGGAACAGCCTGTGGCTGCACTGTTCTTGCTGGGAGCTGACAGAGCGGGGGAGGACATGGGAGAGGGGGTGGGGAGTGCTGGGTGTGACCCTGCAACCATCTGAGGGGTGGAGACACGTGTGGTCCAGGGAGCTGATCACGTGAGAGCTGGAAGGGGCGAGGGCCGGAGGTCTCGGGGGCCACAGGGGAGGGAAACGGCTGAATGTCCCTGGCTCTGCTCCCTTGCCCCCTGTCCCAGGACCAGAGCCCAGGCCACAGACCATCTCCCATGGTGTGCCTGGCTCCAGGTTCCGTGACTTGGTTTCCCAGGCACCTAGGCTCTTCCTGCAGCCGGTGTTAAAGAAACTCAGAGGAAATGTAGTGGAGTTGAGGGAAAGGAGTCCAAAGATTTGGACACGAGTGTTCCAAGCAGCTTTATTTGTAATGGCCCAAACTGGAAACACCCCCAGTGTTCTGCCCTGCAGTGGGAGGAGCTACTGACACGGGCCAGCACGTGGGAGAGAGACAAGAAGGAGAGAAGGCAGACAGAGGAGGCTTGTTTGTGTGATTCCATGTGTGACACCCTAGGAACTCTAGAAAGTGCCAGTGAATCTATGGTAACAGGAAACGTACCAGTGGCTGCTGGGGATGGGGGGACAGTGAGAACCAGTGGGTAGGAGACGGGAATTACAAAGGGGTGCAGAGAGGATCTGGGGGCTCACATCTTGATTTCAGGGTAGTTTCACAGGTGTACACATGTGTCAAAACATTACATTGTACACTTTAACTATGTGTAGTTTATTGTATCTTACTGTAGTAGAAATTTAGTAACACTTTCTTAGTGCATTTCATTATATTATATAATTATATTATATATTAAAGTATTCATTACTGAGTGGCATCCTATTCTGGGCTCTGAGACCCCTAGCCTAAAGCCTGGGAGATAGGGTGGTCCGGGGGTCCTGTCCTGTGCATACCTTGGGCTCAGGAAATATCAGTGTCCTTGGTTGTCAGGGAGCTGAGAAAGGTCGGTGGACTCACCTGCCCTGGCATCTAGAGACCAGAGGATCTACATGGGGAGCCTACCTTGCTGGGAGTGAGGTGCTCGAAAGAGCTTGGGTGACAAGGGGGCACATCGAGGCCTGGATCCTGGCTTCACCACTTACTGATTCTGACGTTGGGGGAGTTACTTAGCCTCGCGGAACCTTGGATGTGTAATCTACAAAGTTCCTGAGGCAAGGGAACGTTGTGGATGGTGGTCTCCAGCACTGCAGACGGTCGAGGACTGCCGATCCCCACAGCTTCCTCTTCTCCTGTCCATCGCGAAGCTGCCGGTGAGGAGCCTCCCGTGAGCCTCCCGTGTGGCTTCACTAGTCACCTCGAGGGCCGCCTCTTTCATGAAGCCGTCATGCTATTCCCCTCCCCTAAGCCCGGGCAGGGAGTGCTCCCCCCTCTGACTTGTAGTGCTCTCTCTGCGTAGTCAGGAGTGTAGCACCTATCACATCATAGTCCAGATATCTTTTTACACGTCTGTCTCCCAGGTGGGTTATGCAAAAGCAGTGCATCCCCTGAGGGCAGGGATCTGCGATTCTTCATCTCTGCACCCTCAGAGTCTGCTCAGTAAATGCTCTGCATGTATGTGTGAGCAAAGGCAGCCTGGTGTCTGGGGTTGGACGGTCGGTACCGATGTGACGGTGATGATGGGTGTCCTGCTCAGGGAAGCCTCTTTGACCTCTGACATGTTTGTTTGGTCTTCTCTAGTGATGAGGAGAAGTCAACCCGCTGGGTGCATCCTGGAACGGCATCACCCATCCAGAGTGGACACTGTTCCTGTCCAGGTAAGGAGCTCGTCCATCCCTGCCTTTGCAGGCCATGAGGAGGGGGTGCCCTGTGGTGGCTGTGGGAACCCACTACCCTGACTTTGCTTCTGAATTTTTCCTTTCTCTTCAAATGGACTCAGCTAAGCATTGACCCATCACTGGGCAGATGAGGGCAGGAGGCTTGATGCTCACCTTGAGGTCTTTTCAAGCTTCCAGTCCTGTGCTCAATGACTGGGACTGACCTCTGAGGGGGAAGAGCTTGCTTATCCTTCTTATTCCTCTGCCCAGTTGGAAAACACTCTCCACCCTGAGAGTGCCCTCCCAGGCTAGTGGGAAAGATGGGCCCCATCCGAACCAAGATGGTTTCATTCTAAATTGACGAGGTGGAGACACCAAGAGTCATAAGGCCTGGGGTGTTTCGACTGAACGGCCCACCACCTTCTTCAGGATGCTACCGTGGACCATAGCAGAGGGGCGGGAGCTACAATGTTGGACACCCCCACCCCCCCAGCCTCGCCGCTCGCTGGCCTTCCAGCCCTTCACCCAGCCACACAGATGGCCTCCCAGCTGTTCACCCAGCCACACAGAGTCCCGGGCATTCTTGGAGCACGGGAGCACTGCTGGATGTGCGGGTCAAGGTGCTGACTTGCCCAGAGCCTGTTTTCCTTTTCATTTCGGAACTGGACTCATTTTGGTGCTAGAGCCAAAAAGGACTTCAGGGATCATGGAGTCTGACTCCTTCATTTTAAAGTAGGGAAATGGGAGAGCAGAGAGAAAGGGCCTGGCTCAAGGCCATTTAGCTAATCAGCAAAGAAGCATCGGAGTGAAATGCACAAGTTCTAGAGACAGAGAGACCTGAGCTCGAATCTTGGCTTGAGTTGTTATTAGTGTGGCTTTGAGCGAGTGGCTAGTTCTTCTGGGACTTAGCTTCTTTGTCTGTAAGATGGGGATAGGGTTATGAACCTCAAAAGGTTGCAGCACCGATTGTGCAAGAGAGTCACATCAACAGAGGTGATGGCTATTTTTGTCGCCATTGTATTTTCAACCTGAAGCAAAGCCTCAGGACCCCAAGGCTGTGGCTGTCTTCTTCTGGGTTGGTGTTGCCACTTTCCACTTTCGGCTGTTTTCCGTTAGAGTCCGTTCACCTTACCATGGCCCTAGGTAAGGCTAGAGGATGAATACAAGCCTCTGAGCCAATCCCGTCGTTTTTGGCTGCAGCCAACTGGTTGTCCAAGGTTGGGAAGGGGTTAAGATGCCCCTGAAGCTTGCTGGAAGGGCAGCTGCCTTAGTGGGCACTCCGCCTGGGCAGGAATATAAGCACTCTTGGTGTTGCCTGGGCAGAGAGGGCAGTGTGCAGGGAAGTTGCTGGAAAAGGCAGGGGACATAATCCACGCTGGCCTCTTTCCCAGGCACATCACAGTGGCAGGATTATTTATGATTCTGACCCAATGGGGATCCTTCTACACGGGGAGGCTGCCAACCCACGCCCTTCTGAATGGGAGCATCCTCGCACAGGGACAGAGGGGAACAAGTAGCATTCATGGGGCAACACAGAGGAAAGAATGTGAGCTTTGCAGATAGGCGACCAGAGTCCTGTCCTGTCCCAGACACTTCCTGTGTGACCTTTGGCAAGTCGATTGAGGTCTCTGGGCCTCAGTCTCCTCATCTGTGAAAATGCTCGGGCTGATGCCTGTTGCGTAATGTTGCTGGGCAGACTGAATATGCTCGTAGGGGTAAACCGTGTACCTTAGAGGAGAGAGGCTCTCACTAAGCAGTGGCTGGTGGTGTGATTTCTGTGGCCCACGTCCTGAGAGGGAGGTGGGCTGCCCTGCTGCACTGAAGCATCAGCATCTCCATCAGCAGCAGCCATGGAAAAACAGAGCCTTGATACCCGGCAGTGAGTGAAGAGTTGCTGAGGCCAGCACTCTGCCCAGCCCAGGCCCCTCTGTCCAGCAGCTTGTGTCTGAGGGCAGCTGGGAACGGGGCAGGAGAGGTGCAGGCCAGCGCTGAGTAGCCGTAGTTTATAAAACCTCTTACACAGGCAGGTGTTTGAGTGTTGAGAGAATCTGCGCCCGTTTCCTAATGTGTCGGCCACAGGGCTCTCGCAGCGGTGCCCGGCCTGCCTCCACCTCATGCGGATTCCCTCGGACTCCCGGAAAGCTCGTCCTCCTCTGCCGCAGTTGAAGGCGGCCTCTTTGAGAGGCAGGACTCGGCCAGGGTGGCTGTTTGGGGGCGCGGCAGAGCCAGAAGCTCCCGGAGCGCCCTGTGGAGGAGACGTGGAGTCTCTGGAGCTGTGCAGCAGGGTCTGCGCCCGCCTGGAGGACAGCCTAGATGCCTTGGAGCCAAGATCAGCTTCCCTGGCTACTCAGTCCTTTTTCATTTTGCAAGTCAGCGCTTCTCCATTCTAAGCATTTTCATGGATAAATTGTTTTCAGAGGTGCTGTTTAAAAAAAAAAAAAAAGCCTCATTTTTTCTGGGACTGATTTCCCAGGTCTGTGGTGTCTTGTTCAGAAGCAGAGCTAATGAGAGTGGCCTGGGATTTGAAGACTTGTGCATGCCTGCTAAGTCGCTTCTGTTGTGTCCAGCTCCTTGCGACCACATGGACTGTAGTCTGCCCCCCGCCCAGCTCCTCTGTCCATGGGATTTCCCAGGCAAGAATCCTGGAGTGGGTTGCCATTTCTCCTCCAGGGGATCTTCCCAACCCAGCGATTGGACCTGCATCTCTTGCATCGGCAGGTGGGTCCTTTACCACTAGCACCATCTGGGAAGCCCTTGGAGACTTGAGTCCTGGTCTTAAGTGCTGATCATCCGTGAGATCTGGGGCCAGTGACTCGCAGTGGCCCCAGCTTCTGCTCCCGTGATAGAAGCAGGGATGATCCCAAGGACCTTCCAGGGCGGTCATCTGTGCATTCACTGCTACATCCCTGGGGGCTGGCGCATGGCCTGGCACAGAGCGGATGAGCAGTAAATGTTTGTTGAATGAATGAACAAAGCCTGCAAAGCAGTGCTCCATTCTGTCGCTTCACTGCTCACTGATGGGGGTGGCTCCTCCACTGCCAACTCTCTTGCTGTTTGCTGGAAGCACAGACTGATAGAGTGGACAGAAAAGGGTGAGATGGTTGGTTTGACCACTGCTGGCTGATCTGTGAATCACCCTGGTTCTCTGAGTCTCCATCCCTCCTGAGTGCAGACGGGGCTTGTGGAAGAGAGGCTGATTTTGTGATTTTGCTTCCTCACAGGTTTGCCCAAGGGCTGGGAGATGGATTCTACCCAGGAAGGAGCTGTGTATTTCATCAAGTGAGTAAGATGGAGTTTCTTTCCAGTCTTGCTATTCTACTTTTGTTCTTGTACCTGATACCTCCTTGGGCAGGGAGACAGTTGGGCAGGTCTTCCTGGAGGCCTTGCTGGGATCTGTGAATGGCCAGGAGATGTCACGGGTTCCAAGTTAAAGATAAAGCTCAGGGCGTGTGTATGAAGCCCTGCAGATAAAACCCAGGGTGTGTGTGTGAAGCCTTGAAGATAAAGCCCAGGGTGTGTGCATGTGTGTGTGTGTGTGTGTGCATGCGTGTGTGTGTTGGCCCAAGAGAGCTCGTGTCAATCACAGGACGTTCTTCGGGGAGGTGGGGTGGGGCTGGGTGGCGTGAGAGAAACTGTTCTAGACACTTGGGTCAAAAGCTTAGAGGAAGGAGACGGGGGGAGAGGGGGGGAGCCTCTGTCATCCTGGGGGTGGCAGGTGTGTGTCTGGCACTCTGTGTCCCCTCAGGGGGGGTCAGGGCCCTCTGTTGGCTGGGTGGCTTGTGTTCTTGGGCACAGCAGGCAGCCCTGGGGGCTGGGGTGCCCGCATCTGCCCCGCTGGATGCCTCTCCCTCTGCCCTGACCTGAGTCCCTCTGTTTCCCCGCTGGCCTGGCTCCCAGCTTCGCTCCCAGGGTGAAGCAGGCGGGCTTGAGCCAGCGGGGCTGGGCCTGGCTGCAAGCAGCTGGGGCTCAGGCACCAGCAGAGGGAGCCACCGCCCAGCTTGCAAGGAGAGCCTTTTTCTTATCTCCTTTCCTCTCTCCCTACTCTCTCACCTTCCTTGTCTGTGCTGTGAGAGGTCTTCTTTCCATCTCCCGCCTCCAGACCAGCCAGCACTTGCATCAGTTTGCCCGTTAACCGTATTCTTGCTTAGTTGCCTGGTCATGTCCAACTCTTTGTGGTCCCCTAGACTGTAGCCCTCCAGGCTCGTCTGTCCATGAGACGACAGGCAAGAATATTGGAGTGGGTAGCCATTCTTAAACAAAAGCAGTAGGAAAGAAATGGACAACTGATCTGTTTTAGAAATTGTTCTGATATGACATATGTTCTGATATTGTTCTCCTAGCCTGAGCTTTTCCTGAAATTGAACTCCTTGCTTCAGTTAAGACTTACTCCTTTTTTTTTCCTCCTTGATGGCAGCACCTTAGCATTCCCTTATGCCTACCTGGTTCTTGAGATCATTTACGAAACACTTTCAAATGTATTAAAAATGTTTTTGACTGTGGGTTGCTAGTTCCCTGACCAGGAATGGAACTCAGTGAATGTGCTAAGTGGTAACCCCTGGACGGCCAGGGAAGCCCGGCACTTTTGCACATATTACCTCGTCGGCCTTTGAAAGTGCCCCCCTTTCGGTGGTCCAGGCTGGCCCCTCCCAGCCCTCAGCTTCCGCAGCTGGGCAGCCACACTGATTCTCGATTTCCCTCCATCAGGCCAAACTAGTTTCTGCCTCAGGGTCCTGGCACTTGCTGTTCCCCCTGCCCGGCACAGTTTCCTCCTATTTCTGTGCATCTGGCTTCTGCTCAACATTTGGCTCAAGTGACGTCTTCTGAGCAGGGCCTTCCTGGTGACCTTGTCTGAAGCTCCCTCCTGTTCCTCTTTAGCCCCCCCTTACTTTTCTTTACCTGCACTACCGGAAAGGTTCTTGCTTACGTGTTTGTTCTCCTGTGTCCTTGTTGGTGTCCCCCACTGCCGCATCAGCCCTGAGAGCAGATTTTGGCTGTTTTGTGTTCCACTCTGTCCTGGATCCTTTCTGGCACTTGATAGGAACCCAGTCTTTGGGGAAGTGAATGAACGAATGAATGAACGGTGTTGGGAGAGAGAGGCGTGATTAACTCCTGCTTTGGAGACCAGCGCAGAGCGCCTCCTGAGTGCCTCCTTCAGCGTGCTCGGTCCTGAGCTTGTCGCCTTCCCACCACCAGCGTTTGCATGTTTGCATCTGTCGGAAGCGCCAGCAGCGCAGAACCTTTGGCCCCTCCTCCAGAGGTCCTGTCAATTTCCTCTTAAAGATCCCTCAGCACCGCCGCTTCTCCGCATCCCTGTGGCCACCACCCAAGTTTGTGCCCACCTGGACTCTCACCCTTCCCTGGAATCATTCTAGCAGCTTTCCAGTTCATCTTCCTGTCTCCAAGCCATCCTGCTGCAAGAGTACTTTGTTCTACAGTGCAGACTTGGTCATGTCATTCTCCAGTAGAAACCTTTCCTGCTTCCCATCCGTTATAGGATAAAATCTAAATTCCTTACTCAGGCACTTGAAAGGGCTTTGTAATCTGGCTCCTGCCCCCTTTTGCAGCCTCTCCCACACCCTATTTTCCAGACTAAATCTCTTGTGTTTCCCTCAACGCACACCTCCCTTCCACACCCCTGACCTTTCTGAGTGTAATCCCTCCTCCAACGTGGCTTGGGTTCAGCTGTAAATACTTCCTTTTCCTTTAAGACTCTGCTCACGATGTCATTCTTCAGGAGAGCACACCTGTATTGTAATTGTTTGTTTGTACGGGTGTCATTTCCTCTAGATCAGTGGCTCACAAACGCGAGTGTGCAGCAGAATCCCCTGGAGCGCGTGTCAGAACGGACGCCTTGGCCCAGCCGTAGAGTTTCTGATTCAGAGTCTGCGTTTCTAGCAGGCTCCCAGGTCACGCTGCTGCTCTGGGGACCACACTTGGAGAAACTACTAATCTGGACTGAAAGCTCATTAAGGGCAGAGGTAGCATGATGTGGCCGTGAAGTCTGGAGACAGAGAGAGTATAATTTCACCGTGTTTTGTGATGAAATGTCAACTACCCTTCGACTATGCATCTGTGCCATTCCCAGACTTGGCGGCCACTCGGAACACCAGGAACAGCTGTGGCCACTCTGAGAGCTGAGTGCTTTACTGCATTTACAGCTCATTCAGGCCTCCAGCAGCTTTATGAGAGGGTTCTGTCATTTCTATTTGTGAAAGTAAGAGAAAGACAAACCAGAACTTAGTAAATAACTTGTTTGACGCCTGAAGTTTGTAGAAAGCAAAGCCAGGACTCAGCCCCACGTCTGCCTGACTTCAGAGTCTGTCCTCTTAGCATCATGCCGCAGCTGTCTCCAGCATCCTCTGTGCCTCTCTGGGACAAGGGAGGCACCATTAAACCCAGACTGAATGAGTGAGTGACTGAATGAATGAATGGCTCTGGCCTACTCTTCTTGTTTTCACAGCTCCCTGCATAATCAACTCCCTACAAAGGTTTATGACATTGGGTTGGTGGCTGAGTTAGAGACTGAGGACCCCAGACATGGATCAGTTCAGTTCAGTTGCTCAGTCGTGTCCAACTCTTTGCGACTCCATGAACCGCAGCACACCAGGCCTCCCTGTCCATCACCAACTCCCGGAGTTCACTCAGACTCACATCCATTGAGTCCGTGATGCCATCCAGCCATCTCATTCTCTGTCGTCCCCTTCTCCTCCTGCCCCCAATCCCTCCCAGCATCAGAATCTTTTCCAATGAGTCAACTCTTCACATGAGGTGGCCCAAGTACTGGAGTTTCAGCTTCAGCATCAGTCCTTCCAGTGAATACCCAGGACTGATCTCCTTTAGAATGGACTGGTGGGATCTCCCTGCAGTCCAAGGGACTCTCAAGAGTCTTCTCCAGCACCACAGTTCAAAAGCATCAATTCTTCGGCGCTCAGCCTTCTTCACAGTCCAACTCTCACATCCATACATGACCAGTGGAAAAACCACAGCCTTGACTAGACGGACCTTAGTCGGCAAAGTAATGTCTCTGCTTTTGAATATGCTATCTAGGTTGGCCATAACTTTCCTTCCAAGGAGTAAGCGTCTTTTAATTTCATGGCTGCAAGTCAGATATACATATAACTTTGGAATCTGGGCTTCATTTTTTCTTCTCCTTTTAGTGTGGTTGAATCAAATTTCAATGAGCAAATACTGATATTTGGCCAGCATCAGATAAATCTGATAATTGTGTTCAGTAGATCCTTTCGTCCATGGTGCTTGGGAGGTCATTCTTTGGTATTACACGGCTGATGGCACTGCTCAGGCGTGTGTGCAGTTTTCAAGTGTCATTGGACAGAAAGGGTACGCAGAGAGAAGTGAAGCAGCATAGGGTTAAAATGGGGGTAAAACCCATCGCAAGCCTGTGCGCATGTACACATAGCTCCACTAGAGGGCAGCAAAGCACGCATGAGCGGCCCACCGAGGCCTTGAAAGGGCCAGCTCCCTGCAGAGGGGGGGTCCTCCCTGAGCTGACAGGGGCATCCTGACTGTCCTCTGCCACCCCTCAACCACTGTGGGCCTGGTGGACTCCTCTGACGCTTAGAGATCTGGCCGGCTAACACTCATCCCTGATTTTCTCTGACCCCTAACTCCTTCCTGCTAAGGCAGCGGTCTGTGGAGCTTGTCAGTTCAGTCTCCAAGAGTGCGTCTCTCTTTGGCTGGCAGAGGGCGGTAGGACAGGGGTCCTT
The DNA here is from genome assembly GCA_006408675.1 of Madoqua kirkii. NCBI lineage: Eukaryota > Metazoa > Chordata > Mammalia > Artiodactyla > Bovidae > Madoqua > Madoqua kirkii. The sequence goes on along the minus strand of SJYC01050814.1, from coordinate 9,137 downwards.
TCTGCGGAGACATGCCCCCGTTACCCTCGGTCCCAGCCTGGGCCCTGCTGCCCCTCCCCCACCAGGACGCTGCCTTGTGGCCGTGCCAGCTTGCACGGGCACCTCCGCCCCTCAGGGAGCCCCACCCAGCTGCTGTCACGTCCTTGTTCTGGCCTGGATGCTTCCTCCAAGACGGGGCCAGGAAGGGCTCTCTGCACCTGTGCCTCTGGTTCTCTCAGGGTGGGCTCAGCGCCATGCCAGGGGCTGTGGGCGCGGGGGGCAGGCACACAGAAGCCCAGGGCTGGCTCACAGGAATCAGCAGTAGAGAGCCCAACCTGGGGGACCCTGGAGGAGGTGTTGTCCCAGGAAGTACGATGGAGCCTCGCAGGGCAAAGGAGAGAAGTCCCAGGGCAGCGAATCTGCGAGCTCTGCCCTCCGAAAGGCAAGTCACACCCTGGAACAGTAAAGCGTGAGGCAGGTGAGGAGAGAAGTGAGGCGTGGTGTGGGGCTCGGAGCAAACAAGCCCCACGTGCAGATGAGGAAGACTGAGGCTTAGCAGCCAACTCACTCGTTCAGAGTCCCTCATCTGGTAGGGAACAGAGCCAGGGCTCAATCTCAGGTCCTGAAAGAGAATTTATCACCGGGCTCTGTTATCCGCTCCCGGCTTGTTACCTTCCGGCAGGAGACACCGTCCAGGCTGGGTGAGGAAGGGGCAGACACATCTGAAGGGCAAGGCATCGCCAGTTTAGTGGTCTGCAGTACTGTGTGGTGCGGGCGGTAGGCCCTCGAAAGGCCAGGAGCATGCGCGTTTCAGAGACCGTGAATCCTTGACTGAGAGTTTTGGACTTTTTCTTCTAAGCGCTGGGGGCCCTGGATTCCAAAGTGGAGGATGGATGGGGTCACAGAGGCACGTTCTTTGGAATATCCTCGCTTAATACCACCTCCTCACTCCCTCCCAACCTAGGCCTTTCAGATGAGTCTTGCTCGAGCTCTGCTGCGTAAACAGAGAGGGACTTCAGATTTGGCGGCACTGGTGGACCATTTTCCAGCTCTGCCTCACCGGTCCTTGTTGGGCCTTGGAGAGGCCTCGCCCCTTGCACGCGGAAGTGCAGGCGGTGCCTTGGCAGCCGCCCTTGCGTGCGTCTCCAGCCCGCAGCCCCCCAGGTCCCTGGATGCACCGAGGCTCTAGCTCAGGCCTCTCAGAGGATCGAGGGATTTGGCTGCTGCCCTCGCCCTCCGTCTGCCAGAGAGAAATCTCTCAGCAGGCCCGTCTGCCTCCTGCCCTTTCCAGTTGTCTGAGGAGCTCGTGGAATGGAGGCTGGGGCCCTTGTCCCCTTTCCCACTCTGTCCCCTCCGGATGCTGTAATCTCCAGTTCCAGCCTTATTTGCTCCACTGGCTCCTCGAGGCCCGAGATCCCCCAGAGCCCCGCATCTCGGGCTGCCTGGGGCGGGTTCTCCCGCAGCCTGTCCTGGGCAGTCTCGCCAAGTCCTGCAGAGCAAGGACAGGTGGGCTGGGCTGAACCGGTGCTGCCTGCACGGGGCCTGCGTCCAGGATTTCTCTGTCCCTTCTGCCGAGTGGCTCCCCATCGGCCAGTGAACTGAGCGTTTCAGCCTTTGCGGGGCTGAGAGGTGACTTCAGGACCCCCTTCTCCACCCCAGCTACAGGCAGGTACATGCTACTCAGACCCGGAATCCCCGGCTCCAGCCTGGTCTGCTCTGGGGTGGGAAGCACAGTCTTTCCAGTGGCTTCCTCTGGGGATGTGAGAGTGGGTTGTGGATCATATCCCCTTAACACTCCCCACCTGTCGCTCCTCCTGGACTCTGGGAGGAAGTCTGTACATTTGCACTTTTCATAGTAGATTCTCTTCAACGATAAAGGCTTCAGTGGTAAAAGTGATGCTTATACTCATATCACATTAAGAGAGACCCATGGAGAAGGGAAATCGTTGTATTTAAGTGAAGAGAGGCTTAAATTTTAAAAATTAAGGTGATTCAAACAAACATTTGGGAGAGATGTAATAATCATGTGGGTGGATGCTGGCAGCTGCCCTCTGGGCTATGCTCAATCGCTTCAGTTGCGCACGACTCCTTGCAACCCTGTGGACTGTAGCCCGCCAGGCTCCTCTGTCCGTGGGATTCTCAGGGCAAGAATACTGGGTGGGCTGCCATTTCCTTCTCCAGGGGATCTTCCCGACCCAGGGGTTGAACCTGTGTCTCTTACATCTCTTGCATTGGCAGGTGGGTTCTTTACCTCTGGTGTCCCCTGGGAAGTGCCCTTTTCTAGCCCTTGCTTATTGCAATATTTCTTTACTCAGAAGTGACCCCAGGAACTCATCTGGGGTCTCTGGCTTCTGGGTCTCAGGGGCAGATGGGACTAGGATCTGGTTAGCCTACCTGGAAGTTCAGGTGGGAATACTCCATTTTCTTTCCATCTTCCCGATCATGACCTGGAAACTCAGTGTCTCTCTTGCACTCAGTTATTGTCACAGAAATCTTTTCCCAGCATCCACAGAAAGGCGAAGAGAGGGAAACTGAGGCTGTTTGGGGTAGGGAGAGAGAGAGAACTCTGAATGGTATCAGCTTTTCTACAGCAGAAGCAGGGCTGAAATCCTATTGACTGAAGCCTTCTTTTCTGCCTCTGACCCTCAGTAATGCAAGACACAGGTACCCCCAGCTCAGCTAGCATCCTTGCCCAAGGTCATTGCATCCTTGCCCAAGGTCATTGGAGACCAGTTGGGCTGGGGGACCTAGAAGGTCCTGGTATCTTGTAATGGACTCCAATCTGCTCCAAACATGATTTCTTTAAATTCACTGCGTAGACTGGGGGAAGGGAAGGAATTAGGGCTCTGACCACAGCCTCCTGACACCCAGAGGCATGCCGGGCTCTCGGGTGGACAGCCGTGGAGACACAGGCAACCACAGTCAGGCCTGGGGAGGCCCTCGATGCCAGACCCTGAGCAGCTCTGGCTCCCTGCACTCTAGTGGGAGGACCGCAGAATGCAGCTTACACGGGTGGCGGCCCCGTTGCCCTTTGGGGGGCAGTCTCGGCCCTGCAGTGGATGGCCAGGAAGCCTGTGCTTAGGAGCTCTGTTCTCACCCAGGCGGGCAGCACGGGTGCTTAACAGCTCGTCACTGGGGTGGATGGAGTTAAACCTTTCCAGGGACTATTTACTCCTGACCTAAGTGACAGCTTGGGGAGGGAGCATCACGTGGCCCTGAAATCCCCTGGGAGCCGATGGAGCATGCCCAGCTGCTTCTGCCTGGGAAAGATGCTGGATCCTGCAGTCCCCGCAGCAGCATCCTCTCCCTGCGCCAGGGACCTGTCAGCCGGAGAGATGACTGATTAGACCAGACCAGACCCGAGCCCTGCACCTTGGAAGGGGGCCCTGGGAGCAAGGAGGAGGACCCCAGCTGGCCTGAGCTGGGGGAGGGCTGCCTGGGGGCTTGGAGAGGTATAGCTTTCCAGCGTGGGGCTCGCACCTCAGCAGCCGGTGAGTCTGTTTTGATGCATCATGTGGGCAAGTGGGGAGGGGGGAGCTTGGGCTCTGGTCGGGGCTGGCAGCCGCCTGCCCACCGTGTGAGTCTGGGCTGCTGGCACTGCGGTGCCACCGCCTTCCCCGTCCCTCATTCTTGGCAGCGATGCTTCAGGACTGTGGATGCTGAGAATGCTAATTTTATCCCTGTCTGTGCCCCCACCGCCACCTCCAGAATCCCCGGTGAAGGCTTATGTTGTCTGAATTTATTACATTTGAACCAGATCGCCTGCGTGAGGCCAGCCTTGGGGCTGCCAGCTTCCTGGGGTCCAGCCGGGGGCCCAGTCTGGCTTGAGCAGAGAGGCCAGCCCCACCCTGCCTCTAATCTTGCCAGAGGAGTGGGTTCAAGACCAGCAGGAAGGAGAGGTGGGGTTTGGGGGGTCAGGCTCAGGTCAGCCCCAGGGACCCATCTCCCTCAGCGTAGGGGGGTCGAGTGTATATTTTATGGGTTAGAGGCTGAGGTTTATGGCCGCTGAGCTCTTGAATTCTTCGGGGGCATCTGATCTCTGTGTTCTCAGATTCAATGGGGAGCTCCTGAGAGAGCTGGAGCCTTCTGTGTGGGCATCGGGGGATGGGTTTGTCATGGAGGGGGCCAGGCTGCAGCCCCCAGAGCCTCGGGCATATTGTGTGGGGTTCTGGGCACAGGTTGGTGAAATGGCAGAGTAGGTGATGAGCAGGGGACCAGGGAAGAGTTGGACGGGAAAGGAGGAGAGGCTCTGGGAGATTCTCCTTTAACCGCAGGCGCAGTGGGAGGAGCGGGAGCTGCAGCCTAGAGCCTCGGAAGGCCAGAGGTGGGAGAGCCAGGAGGGAGCCAGCCCCGGGGCGCAGGGTCGGGTCAGCGCTGAGCTGGGGGAAGGCGGTGGGAGCAGGACGGGCGCAGAGTCAGAGGGGGTCCCAGCCTTCAGAGCCTGGCTGTTCCTCCCCAGTCCCTGTAGGGCCTTTACCTTCAGTCTGGCTCCCCTGAGGGTCTCCTGCAGGTAGGGCTGGGAGCCCTGGTGGAACGGCTCTGCCTGCGCCTGCTGTCCAGACAGCCTTGGGTGCATGGCAGGCACTTGCCTACGACTCTCCCACATCTGGATTCCAGGCCTCCCTGGGGGGGGCCCGGGAGCTGGGGGCTCCCATGGGCTCCCACCACGGAGACCCACCCCTCTGCCCGCTGACACTGCCTCCCTGGTGGAGCAGACTGTGGCGGGGAACCGGAGCCATCGCCAGGTGGGGCGGCTGGGGGGTGAGCCTGGCACTACCCCGGGGCTTGCCTGGCAGAAAACAAGGGCTCCCTGTGTGCTCAGCAGGGCGCAGAGTGCTGGGCTGCAGATATGAATTATTAAGAGTCCTTGGCTTTCCAATCAGAGGCGAGGTGCTAAACGTGTTAGCGCGGCTGTGTAATTAATTCTGGGGGCGCTGCGCAGGCTCGAGACAATGGGGGCCTTTTTTTCCCTGGGTTCTGCTGCTTTTCCTTCTTCACAGGAAGGTGATGGTGCAGGACGCATTACACAGATAATTACTTTTAACGTGTCTGCCTGGATTATTCAGTTGGGTTCTTCCCGCGTGGTGTAAATGGCTTAATTACCGAGGAAGTCGGTGAGCAGGCGGTCCCGTGGACGGGCTGACACCTCCCCTGACAGCCTGAGCTCGGGTCCTGCGTCTTCCTTCCGGGCCTGCCGTGGGTCCCCCGAGGCCGCTGCACTGGCCTGGACCCCCAGAGGGGCCTCAGGAGGGGGAGGCTTGCAGTTGGGGGAGAGCTTGCTGAGAGGCAGCTCAGCTGCGGCAGAGAGTCCTGCTGGGGCGAGGAGGCAGCATGGACATCAGCCGGCAGTGAGATGACTGGGAGGCCAGTCTCCAACAGTTAAAAAAAGCGCACGTATTTAGAGAGGAAAGAGCACATTTGGAAAACATTCCGAATAAATGGTGAGCAGAGAGGAAGCGTGCTGAGGGCAGGCTGAGTGGGACCCTCTTCTTGGCAGTCACAGCCCAGGTAGGCTCCTGCTCTGCACTCACGGCTCCAGACGCCGTCCAAACGCAGACAAACCCTCTGCAGCCTCCTTGAGGGGCGCACCCGGGTCCTACCCTTGCCTGGATAGTCCCAGGGACGGCACTCATTGCCTCTCCAGACAGCCCGCTCCACGGTCAGAACATTCTTCTGTCCTGAATCAAAACCTACCCACTTCTAAGTTCCACCCTTTGGTTTTGGTTCTTCGAAGCAGCACAGAACAAATCAGCTCTCTTTCCAAGAGTGATATAGATGGTTTTCTTCATATTAAAATAGCACATAATAGAATAGCCTTTGGACATGATGTAGTTTATGTAATCGTATTTGTGTTGGACACTTAGGTGGTTACCCTTATTTTCTTTTTACAAATAACACAGCATGATCATTTTTTTGCGTAAGGCTTTTTCTATATTTTGGATTATTTTCTTAGGATGAATGCTAAGACATAGAATTAATGTGATAGAGGCTATACATTAAAAAAATTACTATTCTGTGAGTATAAAACTAATACATAGTCATTAAGAATACAGGGTAACCCATAAAGAAAAGATTAAAATTAAGTGTAATTCTCTCAGATTCAGTATATAATTTGAATATTTTGGCATATATATATATTTGTGAATTCATGCACAGACATATGACTATGTTTATTACCAAAATACACACATATACTGTTAAAAATCTGTCTCTTATACACATCTCCCCTTAACACTCCCCACCTGTCGCTCCTCCTGGACTCTGGGAGGAAGTCTGTACATTTGCACTTTTCATAGTAGATTCTCTTCAACGATAAAGGCTTCAGTGGTAAAAGTGATGCTTATACTCATATCACATTAAGAGAGACCCATGGAGAAGGGAAATCGTTGTATTTAAGTGAAGAGAGGCTTAAATTTTAAAAATTAAGGTGATTCAAACAAACATTTGGGAGAGATGTAATAATCATGTGGGTGGATGCTGGCAGCTGCCCTCTGGGCTATGCTCAATCGCTTCAGTTGCGCACGACTCCTTGCAACCCTGTGGACTGTAGCCCGCCAGGCTCCTCTGTCCGTGGGATTCTCAGGGCAAGAATACTGGGGTGGGCTGCCATTTCCTTCTCCAGGGGATCTTCCCGACCCAGGGGTTGAACCTGTGTCTCTTACATCTCTTGCATTGGCAGGTGGGTTCTTTACCTCTGGTGTCCCCTGGGAAGTGCCCTTTTCTAGCCCTTGCTTATTGCAATATTTCTTTACTCAGAAGTGACCCCAGGAACTCATCTGGGGTCTCTGGCTTCTGGGTCTCAGGGGCAGATGGGACTAGGATCTGGTTAGCCTACCTGGAAGTTCAGGTGGGAATACTCCATTTTCTTTCCATCTTCCCGATCATGACCTGGAAACTCAGTGTCTCTCTTGCACTCAGTTATTGTCACAGAAATCTTTTCCCAGCATCCACAGAAAGGCGAAGAGAGGGAAACTGAGGCTGTTTGGGGGGGCCCGGGAGCTGGGGGCTCCCATGGGCTCCCACCACGGAGACCCACCCCTCTGCCCGCTGACACTGCCTCCCTGGTGGAGCAGACTGTGGCGGGGAACCGGAGCCATCGCCAGGTGGGGCGGCTGGGGGGTGAGCCTGGCACTACCCCGGGGCTTGCCTGGCAGAAAACAAGGGCTCCCTGTGTGCTCAGCAGGGCGCAGAGTGCTGGGCTGCAGATATGAATTATTAAGAGTCCTTGGCTTTCCAATCAGAGGCGAGGTGCTAAACGTGTTAGCGCGGCTGTGTAATTAATTCTGGGGGCGCTGCGCAGGCTCGAGACAATGGGGGCCTTTTTTTCCCTGGGTTCTGCTGCTTTTCCTTCTTCACAGGAAGGTGATGGTGCAGGACGCATTACACAGATAATTACTTTTAACGTGTCTGCCTGGATTATTCAGTTGGGTTCTTCCCGCGTGGTGTAAATGGCTTAATTACCGAGGAAGTCGGTGAGCAGGCGGTCCCGTGGACGGGCTGACACCTCCCCTGACAGCCTGAGCTCGGGTCCTGCGTCTTCCTTCCGGGCCTGCCGTGGGTCCCCCGAGGCCGCTGCACTGAGCCTGGACCCCCAGAGGGGCCTCAGGAGGGGGAGGCTTGCAGTTGGGGGAGAGCTTGCTGAGAGGCAGCTCAGCTGCGGCAGAGAGTCCTGCTGGGGCGAGGAGGCAGCATGGACATCAGCCGGCAGTGAGATGACTGGGAGGCCAGTCTCCAACAGTTAAAAAAAGCGCACGTATTTAGAGAGGAAAGAGCACATTTGGAAAACATTCCGAATAAATGGTGAGCAGAGAGGAAGCGTGCTGAGGGCAGGCTGAGTGGGACCCTCTTCTTGGCAGTCACAGCCCAGGTAGGCTCCTGCTCTGCACTCACGGCTCCAGACGCCGTCCAAACGCAGACAAACCCTCTGCAGCCTCCTTGAGGGGCGCACCCGGGTCCTACCCTTGCCTGGATAGTCCCAGGGACGGCGCTCATTGCCTCTCCAGACAGCCCGCTCCACGGTCAGAACATTCTTCTGTCCTGAATCAAAACCTACCCACTTCTAAGTTCCACCCTTTGGTTTTGGTTCTTCGAAGCAGCACAGAACAAATCAGCTCTCTTTCCAAGAGTGATATAGATGGTTTTCTTCATATTAAAATAGCACATAATAGAATAGCCTTTGGACATGATGTAGTTTATGTAATCGTATTTGTGTTGGACACTTAGGTGGTTACCCTTATTTTCTTTTTACAAATAACACAGCATGATCATTTTTTTGCGTAAGGCTTTTTCTATATTTTGGATTATTTTCTTAGGATGAATGCTAAGACATAGAATTAATGTGATAGAGGCTATACATTAAAAAAATTACTATTCTGTGAGTATAAAACTAATACATAGTCATTAAGAATACAGGGTAACCCATAAAGAAAAGATTAAAATTAAGTGTAATTCTCTCAGATTTAGTATATAATTTGAATATTTTGGCATATATATATATTTGTGAATTCATGCACAGACATATGACTATGTTTATTACCAAAATACACACATATACTGTTAAAAATTGACCAAGTATATATTTTTGTCACTTAAATAAAAAGCATTTCTCCATGTCATTAAGTATTCTTTTACAATATCCATTTTAGTGACTGGTATTTCGTTATAGACCTATTCCATTTATTTGTTCGTTTAGCTGGCGCCTATGTTAAACTATGTGTTTCCAGCTTTTCACTTTTATAAATAATGCTACAGTGAACATATAAATATCTGAATCTTTACACATATCAATGACTTTTTTCCTTAGGTTACATTTCTAGGAGTGGGATTCCTATGTTTTAAAGTAGCTTGACATGTTTTGCCAATTCACTGTTAGAAAGTACTGATTGACGCTCCCAGCAGCTGTGGATAAGAATGTATTTTGTGGCATGAGCGTCAGCGTTGACTGTTTTAACTTTTTTCACTGTTTCAGTTCATTGTTTCTTGAGCTGGAAGAACGTTTGTCTATTAGCGAGTTTTAAAATGTAAAATTTTAAAAATTTAAAGTGGGAAGGGTCACCTGTTATCACCGTTCATTCACGTCTTTGGCTTCTCTTAAAAGCTAATTTAGTGCAGCTGTCCAGATTGCAGTTACAGGGCCAAACTAAGGCCAGCTCTGGGTT